>JANBTT010000071.1:0-83666 GCA_027578915.1 Coemansia sp. RSA 1200 | reverse complement strand
AAAACCAACAGCTCCAGAACAATAGTAGTTGATGTGCAAAAAATGGGGTTTGTATTTGCACAGATTGAACTCGGTTGCTGGCGTTGTTGGAGTGGGTCGTTTAAACAGAGAAATGAGGCAGAGAAAAATAGAAGACATTGAAATAATCAACAGCTAATCTGTTGACACACATACCTTGAGGAAACGCACTATACTCTGAGATCCAGATTAAGCACATAATCTTGTAAAAATCAACATGCATGCAAGTTTGCTGAAATGAACAGCAGTCCATTTTTGCTTTCGTATTTTGCCATTTTGTCATTTTTGATCCTGTCTCTTTTCTTTCTCCTTTTTTCAGGCGCCGCACTTTAGTGCACACTTGTTTGTTTTATCTCTTCGATCTAATTACAGCACTACTGTGGCTGCTAGTGAAAGATACACGATGGCGGGCGACAGAATTAGCATAGGCGTGGTAGCAGCGTCAGGCGTTTCTGACGCAGACGAATACGTGACACAGTATATGGTCCAGGCAGGCGCAGACTTTGCGGTTCTACCGATCATTGCAGCGCATACAGACCAGCAGACGATGCGGCAGTCTGTCAGCCGTGGTTACTTTGTGCTGGAAGAGCTTGTTGTCAAGTCGGCGACAAGCGCGTATTGCATTGTCGGAAGCATGGGCCATGTGGACTGGGCTGGCAGCGACAGCGATAGCACAGCAGAGCGGGTGGTTGGTATGTCAATGGAGTATGCAGCGCATATTGGGCTTCAAGGTGTTGTGGCATCCACACTCAACGAGGGTGATGGTCGCAAGGATATCGAGTATGCACGCACGCTGATGGAGCACTTGTCCAGCGCAGGCGGCGCACCAGTAATTGCGCGGTTGCGTATAGGAGGAGGAAGTTGTGCAGAGGAAGCGTGGAGCCGGTGGAACGCCGTGCGGCATGCATGCAACCATGATGCGCGGCTGCAGCTGATGCTGGAGCTGGATCTGGCGCCTAATGGCGTACTCGATATGGGTCAATGGCGCGCAGAACCGGTCCAGATTGTGCAGATTCCAGCATCAATGTTTACCAGAAACAAGGCTGGATACCCAGTGCTGACGCGCATGCACCAGGACGCTGTGGCTGGCTGGATGGAAATGGGCGTTGCTTTAGCAGTTGATTGCGGAGGCAACGATGCAATGGCAGCAGAAACCATCAGCGATTATATCCGGTACTTGCGGCATCTGGTGACACAGCGCGAAAAGCAGCGGGATGCGGCAGAGGCAGCGTCGGCCGAGTATTATGATGTACTGCAGGCGCCGCTCCAGCCGCTGGCAGACCATCTGGACTCTGCAACGTACGAGGTGTTTGAGCAGGATGCTGCCAAGTACGAGGCATACGAGGACGCAATGTGTCGCGCCATACGTGCTGCATTAGACAAAGACAGCAGCCGAAGGCTGGTGCTGATGGTAGCAGGCGCTGGGCGCGGACCGCTTGTTGTGCGGGCGCTTCAGGCGGCGCGACGCTGTGATGCCGACGTCAGTGTGTACGCGGTGGAGAAGAATCCAAGCGCAATGATTGAGCTGCAGCGCAAGAACACCGAGCTGTGGGGAGGGCGTGTCAGACTAGTGCACGCTGACATGCGGAGTGCAGCAGTGGCAGAGCGCGCTGACATCCTTGTCAGCGAGCTGCTTGGATCGTTGGGCGACAACGAGCTTTCGCCCGAGTGCCTCGATGCTGCGATACCGCTGCTACTTGCATCCGATGGCGTGTGCATTCCGCGCAAATACACAGCGTATGCGGCACCCATGTCCTCCACCGTTCTGTTTAACCGCGTCCGCAGCTCCAAAACCAGCGAAACGCCCTTTGTCGTCAACATCCACGCCGCCAACGTTCTTGCCGATGCGCAGCCGCTGTGGTCCTTTGAGCACTCCGCCATTATCCAGAAGCAGCCCGATCAGCCGGCCAGCCCTGCAGAAAACGGCCGGCGGTCTGCGTGCAGGGTCTTCGACATCCGGGCGCCATCGCTGGTGCACGGTCTGGCTGGATACTTTGATGCCGAGCTGTATCCGGGTGTTGATCTCAGCATCTGTCCGACAACACACACGCCAGCCATGCACTCGTGGTTCCCAATGTACTTTCCGCTTTCGCGCCCCGTTTCCGTGCGCACTGGCGATTCACTGATTGTGCATCTGTGGCGGCGCTCTTCTGACTCAAAAGTCTGGTACGAGTGGGCCGTGAGCGTTGAGGGCGGCGACGTCTCATCCATCCACAACCTTAGCGCCCGCGAATACTGGATCGACAAGTGAATTAATGGAGCGAGTGAAGCAACAGCTGTGTCAGGGGCTTTTCGTTTCCACTTCTGCGTTTGATTTTGCCTTTACTGCTTTATTCGACGTAGAAAGTTCTTGAAAAAGTTCTTTGGAGGCGGCGGCGTGGACTCGGCTTTGTTGTTCTGCGATTTCATTTCCTATTTCACATCTTTCCTTCGAATGCATCCAAAATCACCGCTATTGGCTGGCTGGCTAGAAAAGTTGAGGTTCTTCTCTCCCTGCTGGTCTCATTCTCTCTCATAGAGCCACACAGCAATTAATCAATTTCTTTGCAAGAATCGGCCAGCTCTTTTAGCCCAGCCCGCTCTCTCACTCGGAGGATTATTTTTTCTGTTGCTTGTTGCTTGTTATTGGCAGATCCAAACCAAGCGTCTGGGAGTACAACGCTGGCGGACGCAGCAATGAAAGATGCACGACGCCTGGCGCCAAGACCTTGAGCCTCGTGGAAACATGCATGAGTAAAAAAAGACTACTGCTTGTTCTGTATGCTTAAAGTCATCCCCAGCGCTGTCTTTGTTTTTTTTTTGGGGAAACCAAATGTTGCTTGCTTTGCTCAGCATTTTGGCACTCATGTTTCCTCATCTTTGTCTTCTTTCTTCTTTCTCATATGCTTGTCTTGCTCTCTATTCCGTTGTTTATTTCTACTTTTATTCTATTGATATTGTTTATTTTTCTTTTTCTCTCTCCTGTCCGTGGATATACTGCTACTGCGTTTTGGTCTTTCTCAGCCATTGTCTAGCTGGTACGTTTTGTGATCCCGTTTAACCCGTCAACAATATCTCTTCCCTTTCTCCATTCCCAATAGCAACAATAGCAACAATAACCGCAACAGTATCCTCTTCTTTTGCTTGCCAAAGGAGTCCCTCTCCATTCCGTCCCTGTCTGACCCGGCGTTCTGCTGTTAGTTGCAAAGCACCATTCTTTCCGTTTCCTGTTATATTTTCTCCTTTGCTCCGCTTTTTTTTGCGAAATAGACAAAGAGCCTGCCTCTCTTTATTACCATTCAGATTCCTTCTGCGTACCTTCTGTGGTTCATTAACTTGTACGTTCATGCGCTACACATCCTGTGCTTTTCCTCCTTGCTTTTCCTAGCATTCAGCAGCCATTTTTCTTATTCCCTCCCAAGCAAGGCGCATTCACAAAACGCGCCTGCTGCACCCACCGGCCTATTTGAACACCCCCTATATTCCAGCACCTTTCCCACAAAGCCTTTGTGAGTGGTGGGGTTGGTCTGCCTAAACCAAACGAACACCATCTTTCTCTTGTTCGCTGGACCTGCTTTGTTTTTGGTTCCTGATTGTGCCTTATTTTTTTTCCTGTTGCCGTTACCATTGTGTGTGCCTTTCTCCCCCTCTCTCCCACTCTTTTTCTATTCAATCATAAAAATTCAATCTTTTGCTTTATTTCTACTCGTTCTAAAAATATTCTCTCCTTTTTCCCTCTATTCTGCATTTCTTTCTTGTTTTGTTCATATTTCGACTCAATAGTCAATAAGCGCCCTACCACACAACGTAAATGACCACTGCACCAGGGCGGCGACCCCACAAGCGTTCCTGGCTGTCTCGCATATTCTCGTTGCGTCGAAGAGCTGGCTCTAAAGACACCGATGAGCTTGGTGAAGAGCGCACCATCTACGTCAATCTTTCCCTGCCAGCCTCAGAGTTTGATTCACGTGGCCGTCCGCCACAGTACCCCGCCAATCAGATCCGGACAGCCAAATACACTGTTCTGTCGTTTGTCCCAAAGAATCTATTTGAGCAGTTCCGTCGCGCCGCAAATGTGTACTTTCTGTTTCTGCTGATTCTGCAGTTTATTCCTGCTGTCGCCACTGGAATGCCCGGCCTCAGCGCCCTTGCGCTGTTTACTATTATTGCATTGACTATGGCAAAGGACGGGTATGAAGACTCAAAGCGTAGCGCTAGTGACAGAGAGGCAAACAGAGCCCCCGCAACAGTACTTGGCAATGGCTGGGTTAACACAAACAAACCCCCCGCGCACTTTTTCCGTCCGCGCGGGCCAATGCGTCTTGTATGGGGCGACTCTGGGTCTGAAGGCACTGTTGGCGGTGCTGTGCACTCAGGCTCCGCAGATACTGCTCACTCCAGCAACTTTGACAACCGCACGATGGGTCTCGACATTGATGCCAACGATGGCGGTAACTGGCTCAAAACAGAGTGGAGGCACTTGCATGTCGGCGATATTCTCTTGATTCGTGACGGTGATCCTGTTCCTGCTGACGTGCTTTTGCTCAACTCGAGCGACGAAGACGGCGGTTGTTTTGTTGAGACCAAAAATCTTGATGGCGAAACAAACCTCAAAACGAAGCATGCTCTGCACAAGACAACCGACCTACGCTCGCCTGCACAGTTTGCTGCATTCAGATGTAGCATTGATGCCGAGCCTCCCAACACACAGCTATACTCGTTCAAGGGCTCACTTCGCATCCTATCCGACATAACGGTGCCACAGATGGGCACATTCGATAAGAATGGACAGGCTGCTGCTGACCCACTCAGCGTTGAAAACCTGCTTCTGCGAGGCAGCGTGGTGCGTAACACAAAATGGGCAGTTGGTGTCATTGTGTTTACTGGTGACGAGACAAAGATTATGATGAATTCGGGCGAAACCCCATCAAAACGCAGCCAGATCGAGCGGATGATGAACTACCAGGTCGTCACTCAGTTCTGTTTGCTTTTTATTCTCTGTCTGCTTACTGCCATTTTGGGAGGGGTCTACTATGGCGAGTCCGATTCGTTCTCTGCTGTCTTTATCAAAAAGTTTGAGACCTCGAAAGCAAAGACATCTGCGCCACTCTATGGATTTCTGACCTTTTGGACCTCGCTGATTCTCTACCAAACGGTGGTTCCAATTTCGCTGTATGTGACCATTGAGTTTGTGAGGTCATTCCAAGCGTACTTTATCAACCAGGACATTGACATGTACTACGCGCCCGTAGATCGTAGATGTACACCAAAAGCGTGGAATCTGTCTGATGATCTTGGCCAGGTCGAATACATATTCAGCGACAAGACCGGAACGCTTACTCAGAACGTGATGGTCTTTCGCCAGTGCACGATTCGCGGCCACGTGTACGGAGAGATCGTTGCTGACGAAGAAGCCGAAAAGGCAAGCGAACTGCGTAGTGCTATGGACCAGAAAATCGGACAGTTCTTTTCCAGCCCTTACCGCCAGAGCGAGACATCTACGTTCCTCGACACGTCCATCTACGACGACCTACAAGCAGAAAACACTCAGTCCCGTGCAGTGATTGAGTTTTTCACCATCCTTGCGCTGTGCCATACTGTCATAGCCGATGTGCCGGATTCAACGCGTCCTCACTATATCGAGTACAAAGCTGAGTCGCCGGATGAAGCGGCGCTTGTGTCCACTGCTCGCGATGTGGGCTTTACCTTTCTGCGCCGCGAAAAGGACCGAGTCTTTTGCAACTTTTTGGGCCACGAGCAATCCTTCCAGCTCCTGGCCACACTAGAGTTCACCAGCTCACGTAAGCGCATGTCTGTTATTGTGCGTCGCGAGGATGGGCGCGTCATGCTTCTTTGCAAGGGTGCGGACTCGATCATCATGGAGCGCATCCGACAGAACCAGGAGCGGCTGCGTCAGCTAACGCTTGATGATCTCGAACTGTTTGCCAACCACGGGTTGCGCACGCTGTGTCTTGGGTACCGTCTTCTTGACGAGGAGGAATTTACTTCTTGGAAGCGTGACTACGATGTAGCAATGTCCAGTCTTGGCGATCGCGAGGCTATGGTCGAAGAAGTGTGCGAGCGGATAGAGTGCAATCTGCAGCTTACTGGAGGCACAGCAATTGAGGACAAGTTGCAGGACGGGGTGCCCGAGACAATTGCGCAGCTGTCACTTGCTGGCATAAAGCTGTGGGTGCTGACAGGGGACAAAACCGAAACAGCAATTAACATTGGATACAGCTGCAACCTACTTAACAACGACATGCAGCTGATTGTTGTCAAAGCCAACGATAAGGATGCGACGCGAATGCAGCTAGAGCGTGCTTTGCGTGAGTTCGGTGATACGCATGGAGACTTGTCGTACATTGGTGGTGGCGGAGGACCAATGTCTGGGATTGCGCGTAAAAGCCCTGGCTCGTGGCGGCGACTGTTGCTGCTTGGTGGAAGATCATCAAAGACCAATGGCAAGAACCCTGCATTTGAGCATGCGCGTGAAATAGCGCAGAACAAGAACCATCGTCGCGGAATAAAGGGCATTTGGGACGATGTGCGGACACGCAACATACCTGTTGAGCGCCGAGGGCTTGCGGTCAAACACAATGCGCCGCTAGGCCTCGTCATCGATGGCGAGTCCTTAAAGTATGCGCTGGAGCCCGAACTTGCGCCGCTGCTGCTTGAGCTAGCTGTGCGCTGCCAGTCTGTTCTTTGTTGCCGCGTTTCGCCGCTGCAAAAGGCGCTTGTTGTGCGGCTAGTCAAGGAAGGGCTTGGGACGTTGTGTTTGTCTATTGGCGATGGGGCCAACGATGTCAGCATGATCCAGGAAGCCGATATCGGCATTGGCATCAGCGGCGAAGAGGGATTGCAGGCGGTCATGGCAAGCGACTATGCCATTGCGCAGTTCCGGTTCCTGCAAAAGCTGCTCCTGGTTCACGGGCGGTGGTCGTATTTGCGGACAACGTCGATGATCCTCAACTTCTTTTACAAGAACATTGTGTTCACGGTGTCGCTGTTCTGGTTCCAGATATTCTGCCAGTGGTCTGTGTCAAACATGTTTGACTATACGATTATCTCGCTGTACAACATGCTGTTTACGTCGCTGCCTCCGGGAGTTCTTGGTGTGTTTGACCAGGATCTGCCAGCGGTTGTTGGAGCGGTTGTTCCGCAGCTGTACAAACGCGGCATCTACAAGCTGGAGTACTCGATGGCGCGGTTCTGGATGTACATTGCCGATGGGCTTTATCAGGCGGCGGCAATCGTGTTCTTGGTGATATACACGTACTACTTTAGCGCAGCAGCACGGAGCAACGGACTGGATAGTGCCAGCAAGGACGATGTTGGTACTGTTGGAGCGTTCTGCGTCATCCTGGTAACGAACCTGTACATGGGATTAAATACAAAGTCGTGGACATGGCTGATGCCTGTTGCACAGATCATTGGAATTGGCTTGCTTCTCGGAGTGTTCTTCATATACGGCGTTATCTACAACACGGAGTTTTCAGCCGGCGCAGGGAGCCGTGTTTTCATACAGGTCAACTTTTGGTTCTTGCTTGTGCTCACGACGGTTCTGTGCCTGTTTCCGCACTACTTTGTAAAGTTTGTGCGGTCGGCGTGGCATCCAACGGATACTGATGTTGTGCGAGAGATTGTGCATGGGTTCCGCAAGGGCAAGAGCAAGATGTTCCAGAGCTGGGCCCGGCCAACGTACACGGGCGGATCAAACTATGCAGCAGTGGCAACGGCAAACGCACACAAGGAGGTTCCGTTTGGTGCGATTCCTGTGCAAAAACCGTCGATGCCGCAGCTTTGGGGACGGCACCCAGCACTGCATGGGGGCGTCGGTGGTGGCAATATTGGACACAATATGGAGGGCGCAATTCCACTGAATGACATTGGACCGTACATGTCTGGGTCCTCCAGCACTCGGGAACGTACCAGCAAGCAGCATGGTGGGGCTGGCAGCAATGCGGATGCATTGAATGGGCCGGAGATGTACCAGGGGATCTACCACCCAAGAAAAGACGCAGCGCTTGTCGAGTATCTACACAGTTTGTCGCATATGAACACGAATGCAAGGCCCGCACAGGGCGGAGGCACCAACATTCTCAAGCGACTCTCTGTGCACCAGCAGCAGCAGCAGCAGCATCGGCACGCGGCACCGGGGATGCAGGGGCCTAGTGGCGAGACATCGCGGGTGATGAGCGAGGATGTGGCACTGCAGGAGGATGGCAATGCGGTGTACCAGATGGCGCCGCTGTCGCGTTACGATTCATATGCCAGTGCGCGCTCGTCGGTGTACTTTTTGGATAACGGCACAGTTGAGCCGTACACTGGGTATGCGTTTGCGCACCAGGGCCAGGAGGGCAGAAGCGACAGGAGAAGCCAGCGGCGCATCGAGAGAAGGCAGCACTGAACGATGTTAACGTCTACATGAGCGCACACAAATGCACTTGCTGCGATAGGGGACTAGCCTTGAAAGCTATCCCACACGCTCTGTTTGACCATTGTTCTGGATAGTTGCTATATAATATATAGTTTTTTGTTGTCAAATGTTAATTAATGTTTTCCTTGTTTTTTTACCCGACCACCGATCGAAAATGGCCAATGCGTTGCTTCTGCATGCTAATTAACTGCAAAGATACCATTGTCATCATCATTGTGGCTGGCTGGTCTTTGGCCATGCTCAGAAAGCAGCTACAATCGCAGCCGATCGATCAACCGCGCATAATGCACAAAGGGGGTGAAGAAAGACGGCTAGAAAGATAGAAAGACAAGGAGGCTGTGGATTTGATTTGTCCATCCAGTCTTTCCAAAGCCAATTGAGGCAGGCAGCCAGCCAATCGATGGAACCTTCGGGGATGTGTCCTGCAAAACAGATCCTCTCTCTCCACAATGTTCCTTTATGAAAAAAGACTTTTATTACTATTGTATTTACCTTCTTGTCATTGCCCAATGGTATCCGCATTTCCTTTCTACATAGTCTTGGCAATAAGAAAGCACAGGCAGACTGACTGTGTTTGGAACGAAATGGCTTTTGGGTTTTTGTTGTGTAACGACGAGTGTGTTGGGCTGAATTGAATTGGGTTATTTCGGTCCGCCCTCGGTTTAGCTCGTCGCCTCTTGCGTCTCCGACAGACATGAGGAAACAGTTTCTACCGCCAGAGCAATGGCAAAGTCATCCTTTCCTTTCTTCTTTTCCTAAACCATTTGTTTTTTTCCACTGCCATTCTGCAGCACGCTATCTGTTTCCTGGCCTGCGTATTTTGCTTTAATCCTACAAGTAGCATACTCTTCTTTCCTCTCTTCCATCTCGTATCCCTTACAACATCGTCTCACGCCTCCCCGTTTTTAAGGCCATCGCACGAACAAGGACATCAAGAAGCCTGGAAAATGCGTTTCCCCAGCATTACTGGCAGCCGGCTCTCGCTCCTCGCAGCGCTGGCGTGCACATGCGCAGCAAACAGCGCAGCAGGACAAATTGCTAAAAGAGGAGGCACCACGATCGGCAACATTGCGCGCGTAATAGGCGGGGAAGCAGCGGGAGCCAACGAGTTCACATCGACGGTGCTTCTAGAAATCGGCAGTGCGCAGTACAATTCGCAGATGTGCACGGGCAGTCTGATTGCGTCAAACGTGGTGCTGACGGCAGCGCATTGTGCATATGCCACAGACACGGTAATGTTCAATGCGTCGGACTTTCGGGTGATGCTGGGCCACGATGCAATCTCCACATACGACACGCCGGCAAGCAACAACAAGAGCTACGGCGTGAGCAAGCTTGTGGTGCACCCAGATTTTGATATGACTGAGCTGAAGGGCGATATCGCAGTGCTTGTGCTGGAGGAGAGCGTGGCCAGTTCGGAGGACGCGCTGCCTATTCTTGTGTACTCGGGCGACTACGATACCGATACGCCGATCCGAGCGGCTGGGTTCGGCATGACCAATCCGTACAACACAAACTCGATGCCAACGCAGCTGATGGCGGTCAACCTGACAATCGGCAGCGACTCGCTGTGCGCAGCCAACACCAACGATTTCAGCCACGAGTATCTGATCTGCACCGATGGCACCGCCGGCAAGGACACCTGCAACGGCGACAGCGGCGGGCCACTCGTCACGCCCATCGACCATGGAAGCAGCAGAACAGCGCTGCTTGGCCTCACTAGCTACGGCACGTCGTCGGCGTCGAATCCGTCGGGACTGTGTGCGCAGGCCGGCGGCTCGGGCTACTACACGCATATTGCGCCCTACATCCCGTGGATTGCCAAATCGGCCAACCTCGATGCCAGCGCCATCTCTATCACCAACTCTACTGGCGTCGAATCCTCCTCGGACGGCGACGGTCTGGATCAGGAGGACGAGGACTCGCAGAGCGCCAGCGATGGTGATGACGAATCGACTGTCCACTCTGGCGCCTCCTCCTTCTCGACATGTGCTCTTCTGGCCTTGGCTGTTGCTGCACTTTCTGCGTCAACCGCGCTTCTCTAATCCGCATCTTGATGCTGAACAGCGGGGGGGGGTTTGCTTATTTCTGGTATTTCAGTAGAAGCTAAAGGAAACCGCAATAACAACAATAAATAACACCTCAATTTTAAAATTAATTACATGGACGAGAGGACTATAAAGACTGTTCTTTTTGTGTATTACACAGTGAGCTACATCCCCAGCCCCTCGATCGCCAGCGCCTGCACAAGCCGCGAAAGCGCAATCTCCTTGATCACCGTGCCGCTGGTTCCATGCAGCCCGGCAGCAGTGGCAGCAGCAGCGGCAATAGCCAGTGGCGGGGGTCGGTTGTCGGCAGCCACACCGCCAGTCCCCGCCGCGCTGCGAGCAGCAGAAGAGGCAGCATTATAGTCGGCACCGGGGCCGCGGCTGCTGTCGCAGATGTTGGCATCCGGACCAGTCCTTTGCGTGCCGCCCAAATTGTTCACTGTTGCTGCTACTGGTGGGGAAGCAAGCGATGCCAGCGGGGCAGTCGGATTAGCCGCAAGTGCTGCCAGAATAGGACCAAGAAGCCTGCGCACCCTGGGGCTGCCACTGGCACCGCTACCGCATGTCTCTGGCACTGCTTCGTGCTCTGGCTCTGCATATGCCCCTGTACCGACGCCGCACAGAACACCTGCACTGTGCGACGTATGCAGATGCAATGGCTGCGCAGGCGGCTTCAGGGTTGTGGCATCGGCAGCAGACACAACAGCGGCTGTCGTTTGGGTAGCCCCAGCAACATCCGACCCGGCAGTGACTATCCGAATCGGATCCACGTCTAGGACAGGACCCGGATTGCGATTACTACGCTCCACAGAACGGCCAACATCGCTGCTGCCAACATCCAGCGCAGCAGGGCCCGAGACCGCCCTGGAAAGCACCGGCGCTCTTGGACGCAGACAGACAAACGGCACAACAGGATGCGTGCCGTCCTTGAATGGCAGACCGGTGTCGCCATCGCCTTCGCCGCCGGACTTCTCTCTGCCAGGCCACAGCCAGCCGACATAGGGGCTGGGCAAGCAGAGCGTACGACCGGCGTAGGCGTCAACGAACTCGCTCTCCTCGGGCACGATCTCGCCGTTCTGTTCGAACCGCAAATACTCGTTCTGGTACGACGCAACTCTCCAGAGCTGCAGTTTACGCAGACACATGATGGTGACCCCGGTGACGTTGGATCCGTCCAAACAATGGATATACAGCGGTGCGCGAGCGGGATCCGTGATCAGTTCCAGACTCCGCGATACCGTTTCCTCGGTCACCGTGACGTTCTCGTTCGGCGATGCCACCTCGATCACTATACGGTCAATATGCTCTGCCTCGCAGAACCTCGCCAAGCTGTTGTCGTTGTCGCCCGGGATCAGCGATACTATTGTGCGCAGCCGCTGGCGCCGGAGAAACCGGTGGTTGCGTGGTTTTGGATACCCGCCGCGGTAGAGCCCCGACTGCACCCGCTCGAAGCGGTATGGCGGGATCAGCGGGTCTATGATATCAGCCATGCCGCGAGCTATGTATCGTGTGATTGATGTTGGTACAGTACAGAATGCGCTTGCTAGAGAGAATTGTTCACGAGGGAATGAGAAAAAGAGGAAGTATAAGGAGCACACGCTTCACTTGCTCCCACTATCCCACACTCGCGCGTTTCAGCTTTCCATGCGTACTGGCTTGTGGCGTGAGGATGGGGAGAGATATGGGGTACAATCACAAGAGAAATGGCGAAGGCCGTGGAACTCAAGCTCAGACAAAAGTGCAATTTAGATATAGTTTACATGAAGAGGACAATAGAGGAGGAAAGAAAAGACACTACTGTGAGAACTGGAAAGGGGGAGTGCATGTGTAAATGGGTGGGAGAGATGCGCTGTTGTCGTTGTTGTTATGCGTGGATCTATCTAGGCAGGTCGATGGCGTGGTAGGGCGGAGGATTTGGCCGCTGCGGGTCGCGGTTGTGGTTGTTAATATGGTGGTGGTGACTAGGAGCGCGAATTCCACCACCACCTTCTCCGCCTTCGCCTTCGTCGGAGCGGTGGATGGCCGACGACATTGCCTCCTCGATTGGGTCGATGTAGGGCGGCAGCTCGTCGCCCGAGATCTCGCTGAATGTTGCGGCGCGCTGGCGGCCGGAATCCAGCGCCAGCGATGCGCGCCGAGCAAGCGTGGGCGGCGGCTGCGGCGGATACTGGTCGGCGTAGTGTGTGCGGTTATCGCCGGCAGCAGCGGCAGCAGCAGCAGCAGCAGAACCGCGCGAGTTCTCGATGCCGCCTAGTGTCGGCGGCGGCGGCGGAGGGCGACGGCGGCGGCCGACAGCTGCGGCAGACCTTGCTCTTGACGGCATGGGCAGCTGCACCATCTCCGGGCCAGCGCCTGCTCTGGATGCAGCGGTTGGCGGCAGTGGCGATGCAAAGGGGCTTAGAGTGGCAGCAGAAGTCGGGTGATCGGCGCTAGGTCTGTGTGCGGATAAGCGGTTCGCAATTCCCCCGACTCCTGGCATGTGCGCAACAGGCAGCGCAACAGTCGATCCGTTGGAGTGTGTGCTAAGATCGTCTCCTTCTCCCAGCATCAGGCGTCGCCGGCGCTTGTTGCGCCTGCGCACAACGTACAGAATGAACAGCACAAGCACAACAAGCCCCACCGATGCGCCAATAGCAGCGTTGCGCGCAACGTTGGGTGGATGGCGCTTATCGGTTGTCAGTTCCTTGCCATCGTCATCGTTAGCGGCATTCATCGGCGAGTTCTCAAAGCTGTCTTCGCTGTCGCTGTCGTACTCCTTGCTTGTGCTTTTGGGCGGAGGTACCGATGGCGACGATGACGACGGATGGTAGAATGGATCAAACACCTTGTCGCTGTTCTCATCCACCGAGTCTGAGCTTTGGTTGACTAGCCGGATGTTGTTGACACTGTTTGGCATGCACGGGACCAGTCCGCAAAGCACAGCCACCAGAGACACTGCGTTTTCGTTCTCAGAGTCGAACTCACTCCCAAGCTCGGCATTAACGTCAATGTTAACATCAAAATCGACATCCACCGTCTCATGCAGTTCGCCACCTGTGGTGGTGTCTGGGTGGTTGATGGTGGCCGTTGCTATGAATGTCGAGGTAATTGGGCTTGGCTGAGCACTCATTATTGTTGCTGCTGGTCAAGAACCCCCGCACCCGCTTGTGTGGGTTGTTTTGTTTTGTTTTGTCGTTCCAGGCTGGCGTGTTTGTTTTCTTTTCTTGCTTGCTGCTCCTGAGGAGGATGAGGAGGGCACCCGTCTTCTTTTTCTTGCTTTTGTAAAAGTCGAGCGAGAAAACAAAAAAATATGGAGAAAGAAGGATATAACGAGAAAGTGCAGAAATAATAGATGGTTTATAAAAAAGTGTGGCGCACGCGTGCTGGTTTTCCTTTCTTCTCTACCAGTCCTTTTCCTGTTTTATATTTCCTTTGTAAGAGTGGAAAAAATAGGGGGATAGAAGGGGGGAAACGTTGCTGTCTCTCGCTTTATTCCGACAACGGGTTAGAGCACAGCAGTCTAAAAAAAGAGGATATGAAAAAACTCAATACAAGCAAGGGTCAGGAGCTGCACACGGAAAAAGGTATACAATAACTACAACAAAAATACAGGAAAAATGAAAGCAGGAAAGGAAAAGGGGGGTGAATCAAGAGCTGGCTCAAGCAAGCCCACAGAAGGCACAAAAAGTATTGAAGCTCGCTGCCATTTTATGAAATAAAAATGCTGGGAGAATTTTCCTTTCTCCTTTTTCCTTCTTTTTTGTCGCTGCACATTCCAAACAAGAATTGCAATGGAAGGAGCAAGCTTATCCACACATCAAACTAATTGGATGGCTGTGATCAACCAAGGCCGAAGAGGGCGAGGAAAGATCTGCCGCCCTTATTGGTTCGCTTATGCGTCCACTTTTCTTGTGAAAACAACAAAGCGGACTGATTTTAAGGCACAACTACGTCATTTCCTAAAATAAAATATGGCCTTTTGATTTCGTTCGATTGCCCAACAACATTGTCTAATCTCGATTAGTCTCTCTAGCTCTATCATCAACCACAAGCCCGCCGAAGAAAATACCCCGGTCATTCCACATGTAGACATATAAAGCATCCCTTGCAAAAGGTCCCCTTCTCAAAAGAACTTTGTATAAAGCAAGGCATGGACCGGCTGCTTTCCAATGCCTATTATCTGGAGGGCTTGTCCATTTGGCAAGAGAAAAAAACAGCAAATGGCGCATATTGGCATGCTTTGTACAAATCCAGCCATTACAACGAACCATTGCCTCTCCCTTTTCCTTTCCTACCTAGACTGTATATCCTGCTCACTTGCATATAAGACTGTTTAAAACAAAAAATACATATATCACGCAGTATAATATAATCTGTGCTGTGTTGGATACAGCAGCCAGAAGAAATAGAAAAAGAAAAAAGCAAGATGAACAGTGGCCTCAGCAAGGAGCAGCGAGAAAAATGGGCAGACAACATATGTTTTATGCAGTCGCTAAGGCAGAAGGCAATATTCTGCGTCAGCAGCCAACTGGAGGCAAAGCTGGCAGAGCGCGGCGGGGCGGGCGGCGTGATTGTAGTGGATGCCGAGCACCCGATAGAGACAGAGCAGCAAGAGAACAGCGAGTCGCGCGTAGCCAGCGCAGACGCAGTACGCGACGTGTTAGACTCGGTGGCAATTCCTGTGTTTGTGCGCATCCACGGCGGCAGCGAGGTCGAGAGCGACGCAGCTGATAAGATGCGCGTAGACGGCGTGGAGGAGACAGAGACTGTTGACGCCGGATACGCCGACCAGGTCAATAAGCACAAACGCAGCCGGCCGTACATATGTGGCGCATCGTCGTTGGCAGAGGCACTGCGGCGAGTGCGCGAGGGTGCGGGCGCAATATGTGTCAGAGGCAGCGCCGATGAGGAGCGCGCAAACCCCGCGCAGGCAATCGTGGACATTGAGCGCATCAACCGCGAGATCCTTGGCGCCGTCAAAAGGGCCGATAACGAGGAGAGTTTGCGCACCTACGCAGAGAGCATTTGCGCTGACTACTCGCTGCTCAAGCAGGTGGCACGGCTGCGCAGATTGCAGGTTCCGCTGTTCGCTGCCGGCGCTATTACGCAGCCGTCCGATACTGCGTATATGGTTGAGATGGGCTGCACTGGCGTTATTGTCAGCAAACGCGTTTTCCACACGCCAAACCCCGCGCAGCGTATAGCCGCTATTGTTGCTGCAACTCAGCATCCATCCAGCCATCCATCTGTTAGTGCAACTGCGCAGTCTGTCGATGACTAAGCCTGCAGACTCTAGAGAATTGTTGCTTCAGACACTAGATAGTCTGCTTGTCGTCATAATGACTTTGTATGCTTTCTTTCTCAACCCACTTTATATCCGTATCCAGAAGCCATGGTCTGTACAAAAAAAACGCATGCCGCGTCTTGTTCATATTTTCCCGCGAAATCCTCGTTCTACATTGCATCGCGTGTTTGTTAGCAGATGTTCATCGCCTTTGCTGCTTGTTTTTCCCCACCTCTTTGTGCTGGGGCTTGGGTATTGCATTTTATTTCTGGTCTTATCCAGAAACCGTTTTGCCATCTTTCTTTGAGCATTAGGCTGTAAAGTTGATCTTGTCATCTATATACGTTAATACCCAACAAGGGTTTCGTTGTAAATATGAGATATTGGAAACAGATATCTCAACTTGAATAGAATAGAAAGAATTTATTCAATTACTCGTAAACATAGAGCAACGCAGTTTTTTTTCTATTTTTCTTGTTTAAATACATGGATGTATTTTACAACATCTACAAACAGTCTGCACATTCATTCTGTCCCTTTTTTTCCACTACTTATCTAGCTAACTTTTGCATATTATCTAATAAAACAATCGGATTAAATCATGTATTTTCTTATTCTTCTTCTTCTCCTTGCTTCATTTATTAACCAGAGCTCGGGGGCTGCAATTGGGCCGCAGATATTGGATAAGCGTATATACGGTGGATACACAGCGGCCGACAACCAAGCACCCTATGCTGCGTCCTTGCTGATTGACAAGGGACCCGGTGGAATGTTTGTGTGCGGTGCAACAATCATTTCTCCCGAATATGTTATCACCGCCGCACATTGCCTAGAAAGCGGCTCAAATCCATACAAGGACTCGTACAAACTGACCATTGGTTACAACAGCGGTGATAAAGACAAGCAGAAGAAGGCAGTGGCCACCAAGGCGTGGACTCATCCCAAATACATAATTGACAAGAACAGCGAGGACCCGCGGTATGATATTGCTGTCATCAAGATCCCTGCAATTAGCGGCGCCAATACCCAGCGTGCTATGATCTATGACAAAGACATATCCCCTGGGGCAACTCTTCTATCTCTTGGGTGGGGCGGGTCTGAGGATTCCGTCAAAGACAAGAGCCTCCTACGTGGTGCAAACCTTATAGTTGGCGACAACACGAGTTGCAAAAAGTTCTTCAGCAAATTCGATAACAATAACGGTGACATGGTGTGCACATTGTCGTCCAAGACCCCCGGTATTGGCGTATGCGGCGGCGATTCCGGCGGCAGCCTTATGGCCAAGGATAACAATGTGCAAAAACTGGTTGGCCTTCCGTCCAGGATCATTGCGTTTGGTACTCTTGTGTGTGGTGGTGCAAACAGTGCTTCCTTTTTTACGCATATAAAGGCACATCTCAGTTTTGTTATTGAGAAATCGGGCCTGACTAACGAGTATCTGACTGGAGAAAAGACTGCTGCACCAGCACCTAGTTCAACACCGACTCCAAAGCCCTCGCCATCACCATCGCCAACTCTTACTAACAAAGCGGCTCCAACACCCGATGATAACAAGCCCTCCTCCGATAGCGATACTGCCAAGTGCACCAACACAGAGGTGGAGATTGTAACTAAAGTAATTGTTGTTACCAAAACCAAGACCGCAACCGCATTGCCCTGGCTGTAGTACTGGCAACTGCTATGTTAAAAGTCCTAACTTATTATTACGTTTTTTTTACCTGACATTTGATATATTTTAAAATCTCCCAATGTTGATTATGTGAATACAGCTTCTAACCTTCTGTTAGTAATGCGGAGAGAAAAATTACACTCGCTTTTTTTTTCAAAAGACATGGTTTACTTTTTATAAACCTTGACGTCATTAGGAAGCTTTATTCTTTTTTCATATAGTCAAAGAGCTGAGGCATCATGTATAGAGAAGAAGAAAAAACAATACCAACCATTACAAAATGGACTAGCATTTATTCAGAAATCCCTTTAGTAGAATACATAAGCAAAAACACACCTATTATTAGTCGCACGTTTTATCTTTTCTTTATAATTTTTATTCTACATAAAACCTTGTATGTATGTATGTGTGTTTTTGCACAATGAAGTGGAAGCACAGAATCATTCTTTCTTTATATTTTTTTACCTTTGGAATGTTGGCATTTGGGATTCTCCGCTTCATTTTTCACTTTTTTCTCTTGTTCTTTAACAGTTATTATTCTGCTACCTTTATTTTATTTACTTGTATTTATAATTTATTAAAGAACTTGTACATTTTAACAAGCAACTAAGAAAAATGCATATATTTGCATTACTAGCCATCATTTTATTTACGAGCGCAGTGCTAGGTCTTGAAGCACGGGGGCGAGAACGAACAAAGCGAATATACGATGGAATGCTGATACCAAAGGGAATGACCGAGTATGCGGCGTTTATTGAGATAAAATCAAAGAGCAGCACCGCAGGCAGCACAGGCGCCAATCAGGCGGGAGGAATAATCCTCTCATCGAATTACATCATCACATCGGCCCACAGTTTCCTGGACAGCAACAACAAAGCAATCGACCCAAGCACGCTGGTTGTAGGGTACGGAAGCGGATTGCGATCAGAGCAAACCAACACAACTTGCACAACCATCCATATCCATCCAGACTTTGTCACCGCCAACAACACGCTGGATTACAGGTACGATATAGCGTTGCTCGAGGTGCCTGTGCTCTCACTCTACTCCACCTCCAGCATGGTCAAGATATACAATGGTGAGCTGTATCCACGGCAGCAGGTACTTACTGTTGGGTGGGGCAAAACCGGACCCACCGACACTTTGCTACTGGGTTGGCTCAGAGGTGCTATCACGTCCGTTGGGTACAAGAACGAATGCACCGCGTACATCGATGGCTACGTATCGAGCAACAAGGCCCAGATCTGTTCGTTTGATTTTGCAAACACCAAGGCTGGTGCTAGTTTGGGTGACGCTGGGTCTGCTATCGTTGTTAGTGAGAATGGACAAACAAAGCTGGCGGGCATCGCGTCCCAGATTGTGTATTACACTAATCCGAAAGGAGCTGTTACTGGTGTTGCCCATGTCGATGTCAATGTGAACTACCATATCCAGTTTATTGCAAACGTCACGGGTCTCGCCGATAGCGCCTACTACTAACCGGGGACATCAAGAGAGTTGTTGCTGGAAGAATAATCCGCTATTTCGCCACTAGGTGCAACCACAGAATTTTTGAAAGACCATTTATTCACAATATCCTGTACTTTGTTTTAGATAGAAACACCATTAAAATGTATTTCATAATGATAACACCACGCTTGTCATGGCTAATACTATATGGAATGACTGAAAACACCTTGACCATGCACTATTTATTCTTTGACAAACAAGACCTATTCTAAATCTGCTGTATTCACCATGGCGATGTTGGACTGGAACCAGATATCGACGCCATACCTCTATCGCCAGACGTCGACTGACTACGGTTGGCCACAGCATAGAGATGCTCAAATTCGCCCGAGTTCTCGCACATATTTCTGAAAATACCGCCCCTGTTTTCCAGCAGCCTTCTCGGCGTGTCAAACTCTGCAACATTGCCTTTATCGAGGACAAGAATGCGGTCGTAGTCAATGATAGTGCGCAGCCGGTGCGCAATGCAGAGAAGCGTGGAGTTGGCAAACTCTGGCCCGCGAATGGTCTGCTGTAGGCGGTCGTCCCAGTGGAAGTCGATGGACGCTGTGCCTTCATCCATAATAATCATTTTGGACCGCCTAACAAGCGCCCGCGCCATTGCTACAAGCTGCCGTTGGCCCACCGACAGGTTCTTTCCGTTCTCCTTGATCTCGGCATCAAGTGAGTTGAAGATTCCCGACAGCCGCTTCAGGATTGGCCCATCGCCACCGTCACCGTCACCAACATTGTCGCTGGTCTCGCTAGCGTTAGGTTTTGTGCTACCGGTTGTCGGGGCATTGTGCTCGCGTACCAAGTGAGTGCGGCGTAGGGCATCCCACAGAACCTCGTCAGAGTGCTCGTTGAACGGATCCAGATTGAACCGGATGGTTCCGTTGAACAGTACTGGGTCCTGCAGAATAACAGTGACATTGCGACGCAGGTCCTCGAGGCCAATCTTGGCGATATTGACGCCGTCCAGCACAATTCTCCCCTTGGTGGCCTCAATAGACCGTAGCAGCGCCATAGCCAGACTGCTCTTTCCAGCACCTGTGCGACCCATGATACCAATCTTTTCGCCATGTGCAACAGAGAGTGAGATACTGTGTAGGACCGGAACTCCAGGTGTGTACTCGACCACAAGATTCTTGATGTGGAGGGACCCTGATTCTGGCCACGTAGGCGGTGGCCTGTGTCTAGTGCTAGAATGCAGCGATGCCTCCTGCGCAACATCCATGTATTGCATGATGCGCTCAATTGCGTTCATATTGAGTTCGTTGTCACTAAAGTTGCGAATAACGTACATCATCCGTTCCGAGAACGACAGCGAGTACATCAGCGCAAAGCCAGCCAACCCAGGATCAATCCAATCGAGACTCATTATGATGCACAATGCGCAGGTGAACGAGACAGTTGCACTGGCAAGATCGATACGCACGGTCAGCCACCGCAATGCCGACCACACCATGTAGAACGGTCTGTTCTGCGCCTTGATCTGGTTGATCGCTTCCTTCAAGTAGTAGTGCTTGGTGTTGAATGCGCGAATTGTTGCCACGCCCAGAATCAGCTCACTGAACAGCGACAACAGCGGAGTCATGCTGTTGGACTCGAGTCGCTTGAGCTCACGTGAAGCATTCAGGTAGTAGTAACCGATTGACATGTACGTTGCCACTACAAGCACTGCGACAAAAATAAAGGCAGGCGTCACTGCCATGACGATAGTAAACACACTGATAACAGCAACAATATCCGACGCCCACCACAGAAGCATATCCATTGTTGTCTCGTCTGTCGACAGCATCTCGCGCGAAAATCGACTTATAATGCGTCCGAATGGCGTTGCGTGGAAGAACCGCGGTGTTGCATGGATGACGGCGCCCAGAAGACGTCGGTGGATCGTGCGCGATGCGCTGATTGCTCCGGAGAACGTGTAGTACTTTAACATTACACGGATACATATGCTGACAAGGCCAATCGCAATATACACTGACAGCCAGTACATTGGCGCCGCATCCTCTGTTAGCTCATGCACTGCATTGTTGCTGCTGGTGCTGCTGCTGCTGTTTGCGCCTGACGAAGACGAAGACGACGCCACCCACACGCGAATCCAATAGTCCTGCATCACAACAACCGCCTGCCAGAGAATCAGCATCAGAATTGAGGTGAACCAGAACGATTCGCTACCACACGCCGACAAGTACGTCTGCCACACCTCAAACTTTACATGTCCTTCTTCGCGCTCCTCCACCTGTGTGAGCGTGCCCTCCAGCGCCGACATTAGGTTGTGCGTCGGATCCAGTCTGCGCTGCTCAGCAATTATCTGCATTCTCTCTGCATTGTACTCATCCTCAGACTTCCTGTCGTTGATGTGCTTCATCAGGTTCTTCTCTGTCGATGCGCTCTTTCGTGAGAATTCTGCCAGGCTGTGCACGGGTGGTAGGTCTGCTGCCTTGGTTCTAATGCGTCGACTAACGATTTCTCCGTGTCCATCCTCGTTTTTCGTGCTGGCATTCTCAGTGTCGCTGCTTCCGTCACTCTTGACAACGCGCTTGAATGACTCAAGTTCGGCTACAATGCGCTCTAACATTCCGCGCCTCTTCAGGTTCTCTGGCGTTCCCTGCAGCGCTACACGACCCTCGTGCATGATAAGCAGGTAATTTGCAAACGGCAAGCACATCGACAAATGGTGAGTAACCAGAATACACGTACGCCCCTGCATCAGCTGCGACTTGTTCAGCAGACACTCCATCAGTATGTGTTTTCCTGTGTGCGCATCCACCGCTGACAAACAGTCGTCGATGAGAAGGATCCGTCTGCTCGAGTACACTGCGCGCGCCAATGCCACGCGCTGCTTTTGTCCGCCAGAAAGTGTGATTCCACGCTCGCCAATCTCGGACTCATCACCAGCAACTAGGATGCGCAGATCCGGTTTCAATGCGCACACTCGCAGAACCTCCTCATACCGTTCTCTGTTATACGGTTCGCCAAACAGAATGTTTTCGCGAATCGTAGCGTTACGCAGCCACGCCTCCTGCGCAACATACGCAACATCGCGAATCGCCAGCCCTTCGTCTGATAACGCAAGAATGTCCTTGTACTTTGGATTCTCTGCTACTATTTCCCAAGGATTGGCGGTTGGAAGAAGCACACGTCCCTTTGTCAGCGTCATCTCGCCCACCAGTGCCGACAAAAGCGATGATTTGCCGCTTCCCGTGGGGCCCGCAACAATTGATAGTCCTCCAAGCGGAAACCGAACATCGATGTTTTCAAGCGAAAAGCTCACGAGATCCTCCTCCTGTGGATTATTAGTCTGTAGCGTTGTTGGCGAAGGTGATACAGGTGCGTCCAGAAGCGGTGTCTCCTCATCATCGGATAGTACGGCAGTTGCTGCTGTAGAAGAAACCAGCGCCGGCGTTGTTGTTGCGTTGCTGCTTATAGTATTAGAATTCTTTGCAACGGGCAATGGAGTCACAGTCCACTCGAGACTAGCACTTTCAAAGCCCAAAACGCTGCTTTCTCTAGATTGTAAGACAACGCGCGATTCAAGTGCTTGCACTTGCGGTTGCTGCAGATACGCATCAATCCGTCCCAACGACACGGTGGCATTAGTGGCCCAGCTAAAGAACCCAGGCATACGTTCCAGCACCAGACGTATGACCTGGAACACCGAAATCGTCGTAAACGCAATCTCTGCAGTCATCGAGTTCCCCAACACAATAACATAGACTGCAAACATCACAATGAGGATCAGCATAGGACCCACCAGTGCAATCGAATGGATCAGAGTCATAAACAGATACACACGCCATTGCGACTGCAGCTGTTGCTCGCGTTTCTTGTCAATATTAGCTGAGAACCCAGATTCCCATCCAAACAGCTTGACCGCCATGATTCCATGCAATACTTCCGATATCGCCGATATGCGGTCATCGCTCAGTGCTGTTGTCGCGTTTTCCAGCCGTGTCAAGTATCTGTACATTATGCGTGTCAATGGCACGTACACTGCTGCAACCGACATTCCGTATAATGCAGACGCTCCCAGCACACGATACATGTACCACATTCCAAGTGCCAGCGTCAATGGCATTGCGTATACGCGGTCTAGACATGTTGAGACCTCTACCACACGCTGGAAATCCGCTGTCAGCAAGTTCATGATCTTGCCGTCGGCAGCAATTTGCGGTTGTGGTTCTTGCTCGTTTTTCTTGTTACTGCTATTATTCGGTACTCGCGCATACGACCCCTTGTCCCGCCGCCGTAGCGTCTTGGACGACATTTCTGCAATAATAACACCTTTGATGCGCATTCCGATATGCCGTCCGAGCCACATTACCTGACTCGCAAGCAGCGAGGTTAGCAGGGTAAACACAAGCAGACCAACAGCATCAAGGTATGCTCTGCGAATGACCCCTGGAGGCATTGGCTCACCAGTGTCACGGTGTTGCTTGAGATGTTGGATTGTACGCAGGATGCGCTGCAAGAAAAAAGGACCCGAGAATTGGATGGCACACATGATTACCGAGAATGTTAACTGTAAAAACAGTTCCGGCGCAAGTGTCAGTCCCAAAGCCACGAGAAGCGAGCGGTCCGATTTGCGGTGTCTCTGGTACCGCCGCCAACACGATACCGGGTTATCCTCCGCTGCCAGTCGATACAGATCGGTGTATTCCATGCGACGGGTCCCGCCCAACCGCATCGATTCGCTGAGCCAGCTGAATGTCGCTCTGCTGAGCCACGATGCGCTTGATTCCGGCGAGTCAAGCAGATTGTGTTCCATGGTATCTCCTGGAGCCGAGATTGGTGTCGATTCGTCATTGTTGTTAACTTCGCCTGTGCTTTCGTTGTTTTCAATTAGATATGCCGATATCTCATTACTATCCGCACGAGGACGCATGTAGAATGGTCTCCGCTGAGGACACGCAAACAGGAACACAAGCACAGCGCTGACAACCACCGAAGCAACAAGCAGGTTGGAACGTGGCGATGCCTGTGGTCCGGCAATGGGGACGGTTGCGTTGCAAAGAGAAAAGAAAGACGCGTATGCCTCGCCTAAGCACACGACAAACACCACAAGCGATAGAGCCGGCAATACACATGGAAATAGCCCCGCATACGTTCTTCGCCCATTAAGCACCAGTGTACGCATGCATGCCACAGATGCCACCAGCTGGAGCGCCGCTGTCTGCGCAAGCAGCCTCGGGAGCCGGCGAAGCATCTCACTTCCGTCTTTGGTATCTCTCCATTCAACCACCCACCATGCGCCAAACATCACCGTCTGAATGGCCAATACTACTATGATCCACACGCCAATTGTCACTCGGTTGTCGATCGATACCGCCGGACCTACCGGTAGCCGCAACGGTTTCTTTGTTATTCCAACTCCAAACCGTGCAAGTGGTGCGCCTCCATCGGTTGCAAAGCCATTATTATCGTCCTCGGTTTCCTCAGCTGTCTGCAGAGGCGGCAATGCAAGACATAGGGTCAAAGCAGTGGACACCAATGTCGATGCCAACAACACTATTGCCGGCCACAAGAAGCCAGCACGGAAGCAGTCACTTTCCATTGACCACCATTCCCAGCCATAATTATCACCAGGGTTGCAGTGTTTGGTGCGGTCACCTAGAACAAACCCAACTACATGGCCTACAAGCAATCCAGCATAATACAATGCTACAACCGCTGCAACCGCTGCTGCTGTAATTGCCTGTGCGCGTATACTCGTGGGTCTCAGTTGATTGATAATATCGAATGCCATCTTGCTTCTTTCTTTTTAAATATTCTGATGTTTGGATGCTAGGCGGTTTTTACTCTCTAGTAGCTTGACTGCTATAAAGTGCACGTGGAGATACGTTTTTCTCTTTCTCTGGTTGCCTTTGGTGAAACTACAGTAGTGAGGATAGAATAAAGGCAAGGAATACTTATTCTTTAGGGTTAATTTAGTGCAAAGTATAGCTTTCCTCTGTTTAATGTGGAGGAAAAAGAGAGAAGAAGACGGTATATTTCATGTTGCCAGCGTTTTCGCTTGCAAAACTGCTTGAAT
Source organism: Coemansia sp. RSA 1200 (assembly GCA_027578915.1). Lineage (NCBI taxonomy): Eukaryota > Fungi > Kickxellomycota > Kickxellomycetes > Kickxellales > Kickxellaceae > Coemansia > Coemansia sp. RSA 1200. The sequence continues at coordinate 58,721 of JANBTT010000071.1, read as the reverse complement.
GCGCCGATTCGCAGACAAGATATATGCCAAGCAGAACTAGCCGAAAGGAGAAAACCAACAATAAAGCTCATGTTTGAAGCTTGTTGTTCTATTTTGTTAGGCTTAGCAATATACCACACGTATATATTTAAGCATACGCATTTACAAATGCAAATATTAGCGTCATCGTTATGATCTACTGCCACAGCAGCACACGGGACGCACACTCGATTCATGATACTTGCCTCGTTAAAGTAGGGGGAGTTTTCACTGATGCAAGACTGTAAATGAATAAAAAACAAATGAATGGAAAAATGCATGCAATAAAAAAGATGAGGAAAAGAGAAGACAGTCCAATTCCGGCAGGATATCATCGTCTCTTCTTTTCATCCACAGTCAACCAAAAGCCTGGAGAAAATAGGAGAAAGCATTTGCTTTCTTGCCCGCTCTTTTCCCCCCTTTATTTCCCGAAATCCATGAGTGCAGTTTATCCTATTCAGTTTTTCCTTTTTTTGCAATAGCAACATGCGCTTCCCGTTATAGGCCATTGGAAAAGAATTAATAGTAGCGTTCACTTGGATTTTTTGTGTCTTTTGTAGTAATTCTTTCATTATTATTATATTTTGTTTGTAAACCCAATAAAAAGCCAAAAAGAAAATGTAGTGTTTTGTGTGGGGGTTTTGTGTGGGTAATTTTCCTTTCTATTGTCTGTCTTTGTAGTTTAGGATTACAGTTAGTCTAAACACCTTCTGCCATGTCCTTTTCTTTATATGTTTCTTAATATGGATGATAACGTTGTGCTGTTTCTTCTATATTATCTTTCTCTTTCCCTTTCAGAGTGTGGAGACCTGGTGAATAGGCGAGTGAGGATTTCGGGCATCTTCCAAAGAAATTAGTGCTCCTATTTAGTTCCTTTCTTTCCTTTACAGCTAGATTCGGTTCACTTTATCTAATTGTTATTAGTAGCTCTCGGGGCAACGAAAGCCGAGATGATAAAAAGACTATTGACCACCAATGCTTTACTACCTTTCCATATATCAATATACTCAGGCCACCAGCGCTATGAATCCTAAACCTAATTAGAAAGCCTAATAAATTATTATCAAATGCTTATTTTATATCACAGACCCTGGAAAAATATAGCGGGTTTCTGCTATCTTTAACAATAATAACATTGCATATCATAAAAATAAAAATAACAATTACAACTAATTATATGTTTCAATGGAGTTTCAAGTGGAATATAAAAGGTATGTTATTTACTATAAGGAAACCTATGGAAACTACTATTCAGGACAAGTTGTTGCTTTTATACTAAAGCGCTCATTGTCAGGAATAGCTTATAGCACCCTAACTATCATTATTGAGGAATGATAAGTGTCAGACACCGATCTTAAGTCATTGCCCATTGTTCCGAATCACATATCATTTGGAGGGCTGATAAGTGTCAAACGCCGATCTCCGGTCCTCACTCATTGCTCTCAGCAACATATATTCCAGAGTGATATATTATAAAAAGTGCCAAATGTTAACATGTAAGGGGTAGTGCCACAGGACTGGGAGGATTTCATCGTCAGCCTGGACGAGGAATTTGGTCAAGACCTAGCACTATACACAATTAAGAAAGAGTTGTGCACTTGATAATGCTATATGGGCCTTTCATACAACGCAGCTTTCACCAAGGCTACATTTGACTACAATATTTTATGTAGACTGAGAATGGATGGATGGGGTCTGGAGTATTCTGTATGACATAGCCGAGTCTTTCCGCAATCTCAGCAGCAGTCTGCCAAAAAAAAAAAAAAAGAATAATGGTAAGAAAAAGAAGGGTACTGCCGTCAGCAAGAGCAAAATTCAGTTGAAGGCGTTCCATTCCAAGCTGAGACCCCTCCTGTCAACTCCACTCTGTTCTACCTATCCATCCATTTTAAGAATAGTCAGATTGATTGGTAAGAAGCAACAAAACATTGTATAACAGTGATCAGCTCAGCAAAATGCCTGTGGGGTTTATTTATGGATGTCAGTTTAGAGAAAGTGGTTTAAGCTTGGAAATCCCTGTGCTGGTCAGTACTACTGTTGGCCTTGATAACGCCTGCCTCCTCTACTCCTATTTTTATTGCTATTCCTGCTGCTGATGCTGTTTACCTAGTTGGCATTATACAGTTGCGTCAACACTGCATGAGTAGGCATGAACTTTTTATATAATTGGGAATGTAGTTCTGTTCCACGGATAATAGTCTCGGGGAAAATGGCACACAAGGACTCGGAGATATGATACTCGACGGAAGCATAGGTATCGACCAGCAAAAGCTAGAGTGTATTCAAAAACACTGCAAGTAACTGGATAAGAAAAAAAAGCAACTAAATTCCACCATGTCCTGCCAGCAACAGCAGCAGCCATATCGCCATCCTACTCCTCCTCCTCTTTGAGATGGTGGTGGCTGTTGCTGTTAGCAGCAGCGAGGAGATACTCGTACTCGCCAGACTTCTCGCACATGCTCCTAAAGATACCACCGTCGTTCTTCAGCAGATTGCTTGGGGTGTCGAATTCGGCAACATTGCCCTTATCGAGGACAAGCACCTTGTCGTAGTCAATAACGGTGCGCAGACGGTGCGCAATACAGAAAAGCGTGGAGTCGGCGAACTCGGGCCCGCGGATTGTGCGCTGGATCCGGTCGTCGGTATCGAAATCAACCGACGCGGTGGCCTCATCCATGATGATCAGCTTGGAGCGCCTCACAAGAGCTCTTGCAAGCGCAACAAGCTGCCGCTGACCGAGCGACAGGTTCTGGCCGTTCTCCTTGATCTCGGCATCGAGGGATCTGAAGATACCGGTCATGCGCTCCAGCGCCAATGGGGAGTCGCTGGCAACAGGGCTACTGACTGCGGCCTCGTCGGCAACACTGGCGGCGGTGCTGACGGTCTGGCTGCCGCGCTCGCGCACCAGATGGGTGCGACGCAGAGCGTCCCAGACAATCTCGTCGGAGTACTCGCCAAACGGATCCAGATTGAACCGAATGGTGCCGTTGAACAGCACGGGGTCCTGTGGAATAATAGTGACGTTGCGACGCAGATCCTCCAGCCCGATCTTTGAAATATCCACTCCATCCAGCACGATCCGGCCGCTCGCTGCCTCGATGAACCGGAGCAACGCCAGCGACATCGTGCTTTTGCCAGCACCGGTACGGCCGACAACGCCGATCTTCTCGCCGTGCGCAGCAGCCAGCGAAATGTCGTGCAGCACAGGAACGCCCGGAACATACTCGATTACCAGGTTCTCGAGCCGCACATCGCCTGTGCGCGGCCAAGTCGAAGGCGGTCTGTGCTCGGGATCCGAATGCAGGGCAGCCTCCTGCTCGATATTCAGGTACTGCGTGACCCTCTCGACCGCATTCATGTTGAGCTCATTGTTGCTGTAGTTGCGGATGACCCAGAGCATGCGTTCCGAGAACGTCAGCGCATACGATAGCACAAAGCCAGCGAGTCCGGCGTCCATCCAATCGAGACTCATGATGATGAACAGCGCACACGAGAACGATACCAGAGCGCCGGAGAAATCGATACGCACGGACAGCCACCGGTTGGTGGCCCACACCATGTAGTACGGTCTGTTGTGTGTGCCAATGCGGTTGATGGCCTCCTTGATGTACAGCTGCTTGGCGCCAAACGCACGGATCGTCGATACGCCCAGAATCAACTCGCCGAACAGCGAGAGTAGCGGGGACATGCTATTGGACTCGAGCCGCTTGAGCTCGCGCGACGTGCTGAGGTAGTAGTACGCGATGGCGGCATAGAGGACAGAAACCGCAATGCCCACGACAATGAAGGCAGGCGTGGCAGCCGAGATGATGACAAACACGCCAACCACCGCAACAATGTCGGAGAACCACCACACGATCGTGTCAAGCGTGACCTCGTCGATCGTCTGCATGTCGCGCGAGAATCGGTTGATGATCCGGCCGAGCGGCGTCGAGTCGAAGAAGCGCGGCGTTGCGCGCACAATCGTCCGCAGCAGCCGCGCATGGAGCGTCCGCGACGCACGGATGGCGCCGTAGTAGACGATGAACGACTGGACTGTGCGCCATGCCACGCTGACGAGCCCAATCAGCACATAGATGCCCAGCCAGTACGCCGTGGAGTGCTGCTGCTGCTGCAGCGCTGTGTTCTGCACAGAGGAATGGGTTGGGGTTGGCACAGCCGCAGCAAGACGGAAGAGGGGCACGCGCAGGGGCCCCAGATACGCCGGCGACACCGACATAGTTGCTGCTGCTGCAGTGGTCGACACGCCTTCGCTAGTCGAAGTGACCCAGATGCGGATCCAGTAGTCCTGCAGGATCACCACGACCTGCCACAGAACCATCATCACCACGGCGGAGACCCAGAACACGCGGGACCCGCAGGCCGAGAGATACGATTTCCACACCGCGAACTTGACGTAGCCTTCCTCGCGCTCCTCGTCCTCCACCAGCGTTCCCTGCAGGGCCGAGATATCGCCATCCGGATCCAGCCCCTTCTGCTCGGCAATCTTCTTCAGACGCTCGGTGTTGTACTCGTCCTCGGGCTTCCTGTCATTGACCGACTTTTCGCGACTCGCCTTGTCCTCCCCCTTCTGCTGCTGCTGCTGCCCGTCGCCATCTTCTTCGCTCTCGATAGTCTTCTCCTCTGCATCGCCACCGGCGGCGGCAGAGCGTTCCAGCCCGGCCAGCGCGGCCGACAGCGCGCCCTGCGCCTGCAGGGCGGTCGGCGCACCCTGCAGCACAATCCGGCCCTCGTGCAGCATGACCAGGTGCTGCGCATGCGGGACACACATCGATACGTGGTGGGTCACCAGCACACGCGTTCGGCCCAGCATCAGCTGCGTCGTGCCAACCAGACACTCCATCAGTATGTGTTTGGCCGTATGAGCATCCACCGCAGAAAGACAGTCGTCGATGAGAAGGATCCGTCTGCTCGAATACACTGCGCGCGCCAATGCCACGCGCTGCTTCTGGCCGCCAGACAGCGTGACGCCGCGCTCGCCAATCTCGGTCATGTCGCCGGCGCTCAGGATGCGCAGATCCGGCTTCAATGCACACACCCGTAGCACCTCCTCGTACCGCTCTCTGTCGTATGGCTCGCCAAACAGAATGTTTTCGCGGATCGTGGCGTTACGCAGCCACGCCTCCTGCGCAACATACGCAACATCGCGGATCGCCAGCCCCTCGTCCGACAGCTCCACGATCTCCCGGTAGACATCGCCCGCTTTGGCGGCCTGAGACTCGATGGCGGCTTCGGTTGGAAGCAGGATACGGCCGCGCGTCAACGACATCTCGCCAATCAGCGCCGACAGCATCGACGACTTGCCGCTGCCGGTGGGGCCGGCAACAATTGATAGCCCTCCGAGCGGGAACCGCACATCAAGGCTCTTCAGCGAGAAGTCGGCAATGTCGCCATTGTCATTGTCGTTGTCGATGCGCGCCAGCGACGCGGATGACGATGGCGCCGGGCTAGGTGCTGTGTGCGGACGCGGGGATGCTGGCTTCTGGCCAAGCAGAGGCGCCGACTCGTCGTCGGGCTGGCTGCCGTTGGCGCACTCGGTGTTTGGAGTGCCGGCCTTTGTGGTTGCCTCGCTTGGGCCACCGCCAGCGGCGGTGGAGGAGGCCGCCGATTTCGACCGCCGCTCGCTGGACGCCAGCCCCTCGTCCCAGGCCAAGTCAGCGCCCTCAAAGCCAAGCGCATCGGCACCGGCGCCAGGCACCACGCGCTTCTCGAGCTCCTGCACCTGCGGCTGCCCGAGATACGAGTCGATGCGGCCGAGCGACACATACCCGTTGATGGCCCACGACAGGTAGCCGGGCATGTGCTCAAACACGATGCGCACAAGCTGGAACACCGAGATCGAAGTGAACGCAATCTCCGCCGTCAGCGTGTTGCCGAGAACAGCCACGTACGTGGTGAAAATGACGATGAGGATCATCATCGGGCCAAGCGAGGAAACCACGCCAATGCGCAGCCACCACGAGATGACGAGCCAGAGGTACGAGAGCTGGTGCTCGCGCTGCCGATCCACCTTGTCGACGAAATGCGACTCCCAGCCAAACAGCTTGACGGCGCGGATGCCCTGCAGCAGCTCGGTGATCATCGCCACGCGCTTGTCGCTGAGCGCATTGAGTCGCTCCTCGATGTCGGTCAGCCGCGTGAACAGCGCCTTTGAGAGCGGCGCATAGACCACCGCAATCGACAGCCCAACCAGCGAGGACACCCCGAGCATCCGGTACATGTACCAGATCCCGATCACCAGCGACAGCGGCATCGCGTACACGTTGTCAAGGTACGCTGACACCTCCGTCACGCGCTGGAAGTCGGCCGTCAGCAGATTCATGATCTTGCCGTCGGCGGCGGCGCCATCGCCAGACCCGCCATCGCCATCATTAGCGCCGGGCTCTGCCGACTCCGAGCCATTGGTGCTCTCCTTCTTCTCCTCGTCCCACGAGCCCTTGCCGCGACGGCGCAGGGTCTTTGCCGAAAGCTCCGCGACCAGCAGACCCTTGATGCGCAGCCCGATGTGGCGGCCGATCCACAGCGTCTGGTTGCCAAACAGCGTGCCCAGGAGCCCGCAGAACAAAAGCCCAAACGCGTCAAGGTAGGCGGAGCGCAGCTCGACGGGCGCGCCATCGCTGCTGCTCGACTGCTCGATGGTTCTAAGGATGCGCTGCAGGAAGAAGGGGCCCGAGAACTCGAGCACGCACTTGACAACGGCCAGCACCGCCTGGGCGCCGAACTCGGGCGCAAACGTCAGCGCCATTGCCGCAAACAACGATCTCCCCGGCTTGCGCCGCCGCAGGTACCGGCGCCAGCTGGTCACTGGCATGTCGACGGCGTCTAGTCTGTAGAGATCGGCGTACTGCAGCTGCCGCGCGGCGCCTGTGCGCAGGAGATCGTTGGCCCACGAGAACGACAGGCAGTCGAACCACGACGCCCGGAACTCGGGCGTCTCCACGAGGCCGCTGACCTTCAGCTCGCTCGGGTGCGCCAGCGGCGTGGCAGCATCATCGTCGTGATCGCCGTAGCCGGTGATCCCGTCCGGATCAGCAGTGGGATCAGCGGCTGCTGCGCCCTCGATGCGCGTGAACGTCGGGCGCTGCTGCGCACGGGAGAACAGCACGACGGTGGCCGCACAGACCACCGCCGCCAGAACCAGCAGATTGGAGCGCGCCGTCGCACGGGGCCCCGCGATCGGCAGATCAACGCGATCGCCATCAAAGAACGAGTAGTAGGACTCGGCAGCCGTCGTGGCAAGCTGCACGCCGGCCAGCGCAGGCAGCGGCCACGGGAACAGGCCGGCGTAGACCAGTCGGTTGCTGCGCCAGAGCGCGCCGACAAGCACCACGGCGGCCGCCAGCACAAGCGCACTGGACTCGAGCAGCGCTGCCGGGTACGCCCAGTCGCCAAGCGCTGCCTTCTGCTTCAGCTGGTGCCGCCGCCACGCGCCATGCACCGCCATCTGCGCCGCCGCCGCCGCCACCACGCCCACGCCAACTGCGCGGCGGTTGTCAGTCATCGTCACGGCGCCGGGAGGCCGGCGCACACGCTTCGTGGCAGCGCCAACGCCCAGCCGCACAAGCGGAGCAGCGTCGTCTGCGTGGTTGCCGGGGAGCGCCAAGCACGCCGCTACCAAGAACGACACCGCGCTGGCTGCCAGGTACAGAATGGCCGGCCACAGGAAGCCCTCGCGGAAACACCCGTTGTGCATCGACCGCGCCCACCCTTCTGCTCCGCATGCTGCCGATGCATTGTCGCCGGGTGTGAGAAGAGGAAACGCCGATGCGTGTGATACCAGTCTGTGCGCACTGTAAACCCCCACGCATGCGCACACTGCTGCTGCTGCTGCGCCTGTGCGTGACGTCTTGGGTAGCATCGGTGGAAGCACCCGTGCCATTAGTGTTAGCTTCCCAGTAATGAATGAATAAAGCTTGGAACTGTGCTCTTTGCTTTGTTCCGTTCTACTGAGCTCGTGCGATCTTTTCTGTTGCTTTAAAGTCTATAAGGGAGGGGGAAAGGAACAACAACAAGTATTAAAACACAAGGAGTATTAGGTTTGTTACAGAAGATGAATGAAAGAAACAAATGATGAAGAGAAAGAGAAAGAATGGTAGAAAAATTCACTTGCACCTCCTTTTTTCCCTAATTTTTTTATTTTCTCAGGAAGGCAAAAGTAACAACTGATTTGTTAACAAAGCAAACAATAAAAATCAAAAAAAGCTCAATTGCGTAATCTTTTGCCCTCCTTTTTTTTCCCGTGTTTTATTTTGACATTGCATGTTGTTCCCTTTTATCAACGAAATCAAAAAAAAAAAACAACATAGCATGGGACCCGAGAGTAAGTAGAGAGTGGAGGGGGTTGGCTCTTTTTTCTTTTGCTTGAAACATGGGCCACAAGGCCAGCAACAGGAAGAAGCATCTTGTTGTTGTCCATGCTGCCTCCAGTAGTCTGGGACAAGAAAAAGAAAGGAAAAAAGGGAGGAGAGGGGCGAGCGGGGGAGAGAGTTACTGTGCACTGAGTGAATGAATGGATGAATGAACAGATGGAATGGAAGAAACAAACCTAAACTACATACTTACCGCAACAATAAAAGGGCGCACAGACGTTTCCTGTATGAAATATAGAAAAAGAGGAAGAAAATCTATTTTATTTTATTTTCTACTATTAACAAGAAAAATTGACGAAGAAAACAAACGAGATGAAATGAAGTGAAATGAAACGAAACTGGATGTGACCGCCTTTCTTTTGTTGCATCTACCAGCAGCTTTTTTATTTATTTGTTTTCCTGCGATTGCTGCAAGAGCTACAAGAAAGAACCTTTTTTTGAGCAGCAAAGAAAAGAAAAGAAAAGAAAAGATCGCACCCATTCATCCAGCCGCAAGAACAAGAACAAGAAGAAAAAAGAGCTGCAATTGTTGACAAGTCGGAACCGCAGCAGCAGCAGCAGCAGCAGCAGCAACAACAACAATTGCAACAAACCTGACAAACGCTTGTTGCGGTATTTTCTTCATTTCGACTAGATTGGCGGCTTGATGTCTTTTCAATTTTTTATACAGTTCATTCTTCTTGGAGAGAGAAGATGTAAGAAGCAAGTGAGTAGAGCTTCGGTTTTTTTTCCCACTCCTTTTCAACATGGAAGAAAGGAGAGAGTTGCGATTGAGGCGGGTAGCAGACAGGATAAACACCATAGATGGATAAATAACTAATATCTTAATCACCATTCTATGTTTATATCCGACGAGTAGGCCATGTCATGGTGTGGCCATCTAACCACTGATATGTGTTGTGTATGTGTATTTATCTGCCACTTGTTATATTACACCAAGGTGGATCGATCGCTAAAGAAGGTTGGCATGAAACACTAGACATCGGAATAGAGATTAGAAAAACGAAAGACAATGGATAAACGGGAGAGGGGAAATTACAGCGTGGCTCAAATAGAAGCCACGCCATACGCAGGAATCAAGAAAAGGAGCTGGACGAGTGGGAGAGAGGGGGAGATAAAGAAATCAAGAAAAAAGGTTAATGAATCAGCAAGTTCCTGGAAAAACTCTGCCCCCCCCCATCTGTCCCCCTCCCACTCTAAAAAAGAGAAGGTTATTTGACTATCACCACCGCAGCGGAAGAGCGGTCAGACCAGCAATGGCGGCAGCCGCAGCAGCAGCCAGAAGATGCGTGGCTCCAAATGGCCGAGCGCCACGGGATGCGGCGGCGGAGGAGGAGGATTCGGGTGACGAGGACTCGGACGAATCGGACCCGGCACCAGAATCGCCATCCACATCGCCATCGTCAGCGGACTCCTCAGCCGACTCATCGCTGCTAGCGGCGTCGTCGGCGCTCTTCACGTCGTGCGGATTGCGGGCAACATTGCCGTTGATGGCAACAACGATGGTGGGACTGCCAACAGCCACGCCCGAAGCAGTGGCAACCACGCCGTCATCATTAGTAGAAACCAGCTCGGTGGGCTGTGCGCCGGGATCGGATTCTGCGCCAGGAATCTCGTGCGCCGCAATCGTCGTCGGCCCAAGCGCCTGGGCGTTCTCAACAAACGCCTCGGCCCACTGCGCATCGAATGTGGAGGGCACCGCGCCGTCGGCGACGCTGAGCAGCGACCATAGGTAGCTGTACTCGGCTGGCACCTGCTCCGCGGCTATCTGCAGCTGCTCCTCCAGCTTCGGATACAGCGTGGGCCACGCACTCGATAGCACCGCCATGTAGTCGTCCATGTTGCTGGGCGATGCCACCGACAGAACAATGTCTCCCGCCACAGTCCCCGCTATCACTGCTGCCGCAGCCAAGCTCCACAGACCCTTGTGCCTCATCAGTGTCTGGCTTTTTCTGGCGTGTGTGTGAAATAGAGGTTTTTTTTGCCGTTAATCCCCCAAGCAAAACGCAGACCAGCAAAAAGTATATCGCAATAACAATGGAAAAGGAAGCACAAAATAAATAAATAAATAAATAAATAAAATGGTGGATTAATAGACAGGGGCAATAACAGTGGTTACGCTAACTAGTGGTTCCAATTATAACATTTTATATCCTTTTCAAAATAAAAATAAAAATATAAAGTTTAAAGGATACAAAAGCTTTATAAAAAACTATAAAGTCCAAGACTTTTAAAAAGAGAAATCTTTCTTTTTTTGTGCTCGTCTCACCCAACCCAATCTTTCCTCTCCCAAGAAACCAGAAAGGAAAGAAAGCAGTAAAACAAATCCACCTCCACAGCAATAACAACAACAGCAGCAACAGAACGTTTGGAAGAGAGAGAGAAAAAAAGAGACCACCTTTCCTTTTCACAATGGGTGGTCCTGCGGCTGGGAAACCGGTTTATATCTATTTCTTAAGAAACAGACTGAAAAATAAAAAAAAGGATTTGCGACTTCTTTCTTTTTTTCTTTCTTTCTTGCCTCACAATTGAGAAAAAGAGAAGCCCCCTTCCCCCAACCAGGTGACCAGCCATTTGGGTTTCAGAATACAAAATGCCCAACACACATGGAGATTCCACATGCACAGAACTCAACAACAGAGGCTCATAAGCGAGTGGAGTGAATGAACAAATGAACAAATGAACAAATGAACAAATGAACAAATGAACAAATGAACAAATGAACAAATGAACAAATGAATGAATGAATGAATGAATGAATAAGCAGGGCAGGAAATAGGTTTACATGGGTCTGCAGCCCAATAGTTCCGGATATATCGACGCACAGTGAGAACGAGAACGAAAATGAAATTGAAAATGAAACAAAGGTAGGGCAAGACAATTGCCATCGGTGCTGTTGGCAGGCGCTAGGATTCATGGCCCCTTGTTCTTCGGATCTGAAATGTTACTGCATTTCGGTATTTCCATCCGATTGATTGAATTGATTGATTGTTCCTGGGTTCTGAGAACCAAAAAAGGGGGGGAACAACTAAGAAACAACAACTGTTATCACGCGGCAATGATAGCCACCGCACGCTGCACAACAGCACTGGCGGTAGTGGAACCGGCCGACTGGTCAATCGGCAGCGACGCCTCGAACAGGAGGACGGAGCGGTCGGCGTTGAGGTAGACCGGGATTCCAGCCTCAGCAGCAAGTGGGTCCGCGTGCTGCGTATGGCCAGTACCATTGCTATTGCGACGCACCCACTTGAGATAACACACGCCCAACCGCTCGGCCGCACCATCATTCAGCGCAAGCGCATGGCGGTCAGGCAGCCACGCAGCGCCCTCGATGCGGAGCCCACTGACGGCGAACGAAGAAGGATCATCGCCACTCGCATTGCCAGAGCCAAGCGACACTGAAATGACCAGCTCCTCCAGCGAGCACTGCTGCTGCTTGGCCACGGCCTGGCGGGTGGCGGTAACGAATGCCTCGGGGTACAGGAGCCCGCCGAGCCACACGCGCTGGGTCTGGATCTCGCGCACCGCAGCATCAGCAGCAGCAGCAGCAGCATCGGCATCGGCAGCAGCAGCTGAGGACTGCGCCGCCTGGCTCTGGCTGCGCTCGATGCGCTCGACCAGCTCGCGGGACTGCTCCAGGCGGCTGGCAAAGTCGGCGACCCACGCGGTGAGCGAGCAGTCGCGGGGAACGGTGTAGGCGCCAGCCCAGGCGCGGGGCACGCAGCCGGCGCCAAAGTCCGCCAGCAGCCGCCGCAGGTGGTTTGTCTGCTTGCGCTCGCCGCGGCAGACCTCGCGCAGCTGCGCCAGATCAAGGCGGACCTGCGCAAGCAGGGTGCGCGCAACCGCGTTCTCGCGCTCAATGACACGCAGCAGCGGGATCTGCGCCGTCTGCGCATCGGCTCCAGCATCACACGGAAGCAGCAGCGCGGGAAGCGACTCGGGAAGCGCCGCGGCAAAGCTGGCAGCCAGAGCCTCGGCCTGGCGCATGTGGGCCGGCTGGCGGGCGCCCTCGGTATCGGCATCACTATCGGCCGCAGTCTGATCCTCGGCACCGCCATCATCCTCATCGTCATCCATCAGCGCCCTTAGCCTGCGCGCATCGGCCACAAGCCGGCGGCCCTTCTGCACCAGCAGCAGGGTCTCTGCATTGGGCGGCAGGCCGAGCCAAGTGGGCGGCTCGCTGTCGGGCAGCGCATGGCACCAGCGCACAAAGTCGTCGAGGCGGGTGCCCTCGGGCGCAAGCAGCGGTGGCGACTCGCCGTCGGCCGCGCCAACCAGCGCAAACTCGGCGCCGTAGGCGTCGGCGCAGAACCAGCGCGCGACAAACGACTCGAGCACGCGCCGGTCGTAGTCGCTGTCGATGCGCCCGCCATACACGCTGGCGCCAAGCAGCGCGCGGATCGCGTCCCACGGAATGCGCGCCGGATCAATGTTGGCCTTGCCGGCGGCTGCAGCGCGAACCCACCGGTCAACCGTGGCGCGCGCACACGCGAAATCCGCATCGCTGAACTCGTACCGGCTGGTCCAGCCGAGCGGCGCATACCGCAGCCGCTCGACGACAACCGAGTGCAGCCACGCCAGCAGGAAGTGCAGGCGGGTGCGTTCGGCGGGCGGCGGCGGCGACTGGGAGCCACCACCACCACCACCACCACCATTGCTGCTGTAGTTGCTGTCGGTAAGGCTCTCCAGCAGGTTCGCGCGGATGCCGGGCGCCGGCTCGAACACCAGGGTGCGCGCGCGACGCAGCAGGCTGTGCGGCACCGCCGGGTTGATCTCCATCGTCAGGAACAGGCGGAACTGCGCGTGGGCGCGCAGCGACTGCAGGCGCTTCTCGAGCTGCGCAAGCCAGGCCGGCGCCAGATGCACGTTCTTCAGCAGCACCCAGCCGCCGCTCTTGGCGGCATCCGCAATCGCCTGGTCGGCCAGCGCAAAGCCCTCCACGGAGCCCATGGCAACAGACGCCACTGGGCGGCGCATCTCCTCCGCCAGCGCATCCACGCGGTTGGCCGCATCGTACCCGGCCACCGAGCACAGCGCAATCGGCGTGGTTGCCTCGACCTCGGCGGTGGCGATCTCGCGCAGACTCGCATCGGCCACCATGCCGACGCCCTCGAGCGTTGCGTTTTCACCGCTGTTATCCTCGCTGTCGCCAAACACCGCTGCCGCAAACCGCGCCGCCGCCGCAAGCACTCGGTCCGGCCGCAGCAGGCGCACCACAATGAGGTCGCGCAGCGCAACGGCGGCCGGCATCGTGCGCAGCAGGTCGCCGTCGGCCAGACTAGCCGCGCGCGGCACGCGGCGCTCCGCGTCGGCAGCAGCCAGGAACGCAACCCACTCGCCAGTATCCTCAGCACTGCCGCTCTCGAGGCTGCGGATCCACACGCGGCACCAGCCCAGACTCCGCGCATGCGCATCCATGGCAGCCAGCGCGTCGGCGTCCACCAGCGCAGCCAGCGGCTCCGGCAGCGTCGGCGCGGATGCAGCAACGGCGGCAACGCTGGCGTCGCGCAGCAGGAAGTCAAGGTCGGCGTTGAGTCGCGCCCAGGCCTCCTGCGCGCCAGCAGCATCCACACCAGCGCCACCGCCAGCGCCACCGCCATCGCTATCACTGCCGTCGTTGTCCTCCTCGGCGCTGCGAAGCCGGATCTGCGCCAGCTGCAGCAGCAGAACCAGCTGGCTGTCGTGGTGCACGGACGCCGCCGCGCGGGCGTACGCGAGACGGAACAGATCGCGCCGCAGGATGCGCAGGCGGCGGCGCTGGCTGTCGTCGGCAACAGCAACAGCAGCGCCAGCACCACCGCCGCCGGTGTTCGGGGTGCGCTCGACGACCTGGCGGAAGATGGCGAGGAAGAAGTCGAGCGAGAACTGGTAGAACGGGTGGATGGCTGCGAGGCGGTCGAGCGCAAAGTACACGGCAGCGCAGCTGCGCGCAAGCGGCGTGAATGTGGCAGCCACGCGGTCGACCTCGCGCATCACGCCGTCGGTCTCGGCCGCCTTGCGCGCGATCTCGGCCGCCTCGGTCTTCAGCGTCTCCAGCGTGGCAACCACCGCATCGTCGTCCAGGATGTTGCCCTGCGCCGCATTCAGCGCCCGCAGAAGCTCCTTCTCCAGCGCGCGCAGCCGCAGCTGGAACTCGCCCTGCAGCCGCAGGAGGTCCCTGCGGCGCGCATCCACATCCGGCCGCTCGTGCCGCATCACCTGGCCCAAGCACTGCGCCTGCAGCGAGGCGCGCGTCACCGTGAAGTTGACAAACGTCACGCGCGACGACAGGTCCGGCGCAAACGAGGCCGCCGGGTCGCGGGTTGACAGATACAGGCGGAAGGCCGGCGAGAAGTCGATGTCCTGGCTGCCGAGGCGGATCAGCACGCGCCCGCCGGTGCGCCGCAGCTCGCGATTCAGCACCGGGTTGAGGATCGGATCAAGGTGCTCGACATCGGTGATCAGGATCGCGTTGCCGAAGCGCAGCGCCGACTCCAGCTGCTTGAGGAAGGCGGCGTCGAGGAACGAGGTGACCGTCAGCTTGTGGCCCGAGCCAGCACCAGTGCCGCCGCCGCTGCCTGCTGGTGCCGCCAGATGCTGCTGCTGCAGAAAGTGCGTCGCGGCGCCCGACGGATCGACGATCAGCGGATAGCGGTTGAAGTGCATCAGCATGGCGGCGTTCTCCATCGCCAGCGCATCGTCGGGCAGCCCGTGCGCCTGCCACGCCAGCCGCTCCTCGGCCGTAGAGAGATACTCGGCCAGCCGCATGTCCGGCCTGACGCCGACGCCGGAGCGCGCCAGCTGCGCGGCCCACCGCTGCACCAGCTGGTCGCGGTACTGCTGGTCGTACAGCCCGCCGTACGCAAGCAGCGCGCCGGCAAGCAGCACATCGCCAACAAGCGTGCGCATCTGCGCGCCAAAGTCGGCGCTGCCGGCCTCCCAGCGGCCGCGCTCGCTGCCAAGCGACTCGAGCAGCCGCAGCGACCTGGCAACCTTCGCCTCGACGCGCGCCATCTCGCCCTTCAGCCGCTCGGTCTCGGCGATCAGCAGCGCGTACTCGTCCTTGTACCGCGCAATGTCGGCCTCCAGCTCCGCCAGCATCTGCGCCAGCGTGGCCGCGCGGAGCCTGGTGGCCTCGGCGTCGTGCTCCAGCTGCTTGACCTCGCTGCGCAGCGGGCCCACGCGGTCGAGGATCTCGGCAAACTCCACCTGCGCGGCAACCCACTTGACAAGCGGGCCGCACGCCTTGGACGCGCGGTTGACGGTCTCGAAGTTGAACTCGGGCCGCTCGAGGAACTGGCGCCGCATCTGCGCGCGCAGCGCGCGGCTCATCTGGCGGTCGGCGTCGAAGTTGACGATGGACGCAATGAAGTCGTCGCGGCGGATGATGCTCTGCAGGCTCTTCCAGTCGGTCTGGCGGTGGCCGAGCAGAGTGCACACGCTCTCCATCGCCAGCTTGACGGCGGCCGGCGGATTCGCCATTGCGCGCACCTCCGTCAGCTGCTGCTTCTTGATGTTCGACACCGCGCGCTGCGCCTCCTCCACCGCCGGCTCGGCGCGCTCCAGGTCGCGCACAACAACGATGCGCCGCTCCTCGATGGCGGCGTCCTGCGTCTCCAGCTCCGCCTGCAGCGCAAGCGACGCCGCCTGCTTCTGCTCGGCCTCCTGCTGGCCCTGCACCATGCGCTGCAGCTTGTCGTTGGCCTGCTGCGTCTTGGCCGCCAGCTCCGCCGTCTTGGCCGCCAGCGACGCGCGCAGGTCCTCGACCTGCGCAACCGTTGCCTGCAGCTTGTCGAGCCCGACGTTGACGTGGCGCTGCTGCTCCTCCAGCGCGTCGCGCCGCGCAAAGTACAGCCGCGAGAAGTGCTGGATGAAGTCGAGGTAGTGGCGGGGCGTGGCATGCGCCACGCGGCCGCGCCGGCGCGCCAGGCGGATGTTGGCGGCGCGCACTGTCTTGTGCACGGCAACAAAGGCGTTGGCCACGGCGTCGCGGTGCGTCGCCGGCAGCGAGAGGGCGGCGTAGGCCACCGGCAGCGTGGCGGGCGCCGCGAAGCCCGGCACATCGAGGTCGACGGAGGCTGTGAATTCGCGCCCGACCTGGAACAGGGCCTGGTCGGACCAGTCGCCGAACCAGTCGACCACGCAGCGGTTGAACAGCGCCGGCGACGTGGCAGCGCGCGCCGCCAGCGAGGGCGCGGGCGAGGGCGAAGACAGATCCGAGGGCGGATCCGCCGGCGGATTCATCGTGAGCACGACGTGCAGGTTGCGCGCGACCTGCTGCGCGAACCAGCGGTGCAGCTCGTCGGCCGAGTCGAGCAGCAGCCCGTCGCGCGCGGCGCCCTCGCGGCACGCAGCAAGCAGCGCCGACTGCTCCTCGCCCTCGAACAGGCCGGGCACCTCGGAGTTGGCCAGCAGCGTGTTCATGCGCTCCAGGAACCCGGCATCCAGCACATTGCTCTCGTCGAGCACGAAGCAGATCTTCTCGCCGCCGCACCCGGCGCGCCGCAGCACCGAGCGCAGGTCGTCGTCGAAGTCCGCCGCGCGGTACCGGTTGTGCGCCTTGATCTGGACCACCGCCAGCCCGTTCATCCAGGCAACGAACCGCGCCAGCGTGGTCTTGCCGGCGCCGCTCACGCCAATCAGCAGCGCGTGGCCCTGGTGCTGCCGCAGCACGCGGTCGATGCGCAGCGCGTGGTCCAGCACGTCGTTGAACAGAACAAGCGGAACATCCAGCTCCTCCTCGTAGAACACGCGCAGCCGCGCGCGCACGTAGTCGCGCAGCTCCTCGCGCGCAACCGGCACGTAGTTGCGCGTCAGCCAGTTCGAGAACAGAATCGGCCGCGCCAGCGCCGTCTCGTGGTCGATGGTCGGGAACCGCGCACGTGCGGCCTCGTTGATTCGCTCGTCCGTCCACCGCCGCTCGCCGGCGCCAACCAGCCGATCCTGGAACAGGCGCAGCCCCTCGTGCGCCCAGAGCCTGACGAGGCCCTCGACGCCAAGCGTCTCGAGCGGCTGCATCGCATCGAACATGCCGCGCACCCAGCGGGTGAGCTCGCGCGGCGAGTACACGTAGTGCGCCTGCTGGTCGGGCGTGAAGCGGCGCTGCGACGCCAGATACACATCGACCATGGCGCGCGTCAGCGGCTCGGCGTAGGCGCGGAGCTGCGGCTGCACCTTGAGCATTGCGCGCGCCAGCACGCCGTAGATCTGCACCAGCGACTGCTCGCCCGGATAGTCCACCAGAACAAGCGGCGCGTGCCGCAGGAACCGGCGCGACAGCGGCACGCGCCCGGGATCCGTCGGCGGATTGCAGGCGCCGACGAACTGCACCCGCTCCAGCGCCACCCACTGCCGCTCCGCCGCGCGCCAGAACCCGCCGCGCTCAACCAGCCCGCGCAGGAACGCAATGACCCGCTGCGTGCCGTACCGATCCGGCGCCGGCAGGTTGATCTCGTCGCAGAACACGACCAGCCAGCGCCCAATCGCCGCCGGCGCCAGCACCACGCCGCCGGGCGTCTTGCGGTACTCGCAGTGCTGCTCGAACGTCTTCAGCACCAGCTCCGGCGTGGTTGCCGACGAGAAGTTCAGCGCGGCGACCTCCAGATCCGGCAGGCTGCGCAGCGCCGCCAGCAGCGTCATCGTCTTGCCCGACCCGGGCGGCCCGCACAGCACCAGCGGCTTGTGCTGCGCCAGCCAGGCATTCAGAACCGCCTCGTGCCGCAGCGTGTCGGTGGTCGCCACAACGAGGCCCGGATCCGTGACCCGATGCGTCTCGATATCCATGTGCGGGACGCGCGCCGCCCACGGCACCCACTCGGCCGCGCCGCTGCGGATGCCCGCATCGTAGTCGACAACCGCCTCGTCGCCGGCATCGCCCGACATCGGCGGCAGCTCAATCGTCGCGGCGCCGCGCACAAAGCCCGACATCTCCCTGCGCGCCGCCAGCGAAGCATCGCCGGTGAAGCTCCACACGATCGCCAGCACCAGCCGCTTGGCCAGATACGCCTCCGCCGCGTCCGGCGCCAGCGGGAAGTCCGAGTGCTGCGCGTTGTACTCGACCACATCGAGCACCGCCCTGCTGAGCAGCGCAAACAGCGTGTTCAGCGCGCGCGCATGGGTGAAGTCCATGACATGCTCCAGCGCGCCGGCGAAGCCGAGCGCGCGCTCCACGAGCCCATCGGCGCTGAGGTGCGGCTCGAACACGGCTGCCGCCATCGTCTGCGTCTGCATCGCAGGACTGAGCTCGCCGCCGCCGCCACCAGCAGCCTCGCCATCCTTCGCTGGGGAGCCGGATGCTGCTGCTGCCGCTGCTACTCCCAGCAGGGCTGCCGCGCCCTCCTCGCCCTCGTCGAGCGGCCGGGTCTGCAGCGTGCGCAGGTAGTTCTGCGCCGCCATCTCGAACGACACAGTGTCGTCGCTGAACCAGACCATTCCGCACCGCGACACGGTAGCGAGCGTCGCGTACCGCAGCGTCTCGACCTCGAACATGATGCGCACATTGGGCGGCAGCGCCAGCCGCTCGCCATTCGGCAGCGTGAGCAGCTTGTTGTCGTCGAGCACCGAATTGAGGTTCTCGACCCACTCGGGATCAACGTCGCCGTCGAACACGATCCAGTGCCGCCGGCCGCTCTCGCCGCGCACATTGTCGACGATCTTGCGCAGCAGATGCGTGAAGAGGCCGTCGCGCCACTCGCGCGTGGTCGGATCCAGCGTCCCGTACAGATCATCCTTGGTCACCGCCTTCGGGTCAATCACGTAGCTGACGCCCTCGGTTCCGTCCAGCCGCTCCAGCGCCGCAAGCAGCACCTGCCACGCCGTGGTCTTGCCGCTCCCCGACGCGCCAACCATCATCAGCCCGTGGTGGATCGTCTGGATCTGGCTCAGCTGCACCACCTTGTCCATCCACCGCTCGCCCGCAACCAGGTTGCGCTGCTTGCACACCGTCAGAATAGCGTCGCGCAGCCGGTCGATGCTTGCCGGCTTGTACTCGACGCCCGGGAACACGTCGTCAAGGAGGCTCGCCAGGAGCTGGATGTCCTGCGCAACAAGCTTGGGCACAACCGTCTCGCGGATGCTCTGGATCACCAGCCCCTGCTCCTCAGCGGCAGAGGACCCGCCAGCCTCGCTGGCGGGTTGCTGCTGCTGGTGCTGCTGCTGCTGCTGCTGCTGCTGCTGCTGCTGCTGCTGCTGCTGCTGCTGCTGAACGAGCAGGCGGCCGCGCTTCAGGTTTCCGGCCGACACCAGAACGCTCTTCAGTGCGCGCAGCCCAAAGTCGTAGTGCGGCTGCTGGGACAGCTGCTCCGCACACAGATTGAACAGCGGAACCACCTTGCTGGCCAGCAGCTCGGCCTGGCGGAAGCCCTGCGAGTACAGCATGACCTGCGCAATCAGATCGCGGTCGGGCTTGGTCATCGCAAACGAGCGGAACAGCTTCTTCAGGTTGTCGGGCAGATTCGAGCGGCCCGCGTACCCGGGGTTCATGGTGATGAAGATGCCAGTGTCCGGGTGCAGGCGCACCTTGTGGCCAAGCAGCTCGATGTCAACAGCCACAGCACTTGCTGCGTTGTCTGCCGCCACCGTGCGCCGAAGCCCCAGCTGGATCGACTGGATCTGCTGCGACACCGCAGACAGGATGCGCTCGTCGAGACGGTTGAACTCGTCAAACACGCCCCACGCGCCCACCTGGCACAGCCCAACGAAGATGCGGCCCATTGCCTGGAAGTCAAAGTTCTCGTCGCAGCAGAACACCAGCGCGAACCGGCCGAGCTGCGTCGCCAGCGCCTTCACCGACTCGGTCTTGCCGGTGCCGGCGGGGCCAAACGGCGAGCCGCCGAGCCGCCGCTCGAGCGCCTGCGTCAGCGTCAGGTAGCACCGGTCGGTCAGCGGGGTCTGCACGAGCCGCTCCGGCACCCCGAGGTACTCGAATCCGTAGCGGAACTGCGCATCCGCCATGTGCACCACCAGGCATCCAAGCGGGTCCTGCGGGTTCTCGGCGTAGCTGAACCGCATCTGCGAGAGCCACGCGAAGTCCTGCGCGCCCGTCGCGCCGCTCTCGACGAGGAGCCGGATCACGTCCCGCTGGTGCACGAGCTCCGTGATCAGATGCTCGCTCTTCTTGCGCACCACCGGCGCCAGATCCTCCAGCACTGCGTCGGCCAGCACCTGCAGCTCGCGCTCGATGTCGCCCAGCGCCTGCGGAAGCGCTCCGCCCTGCTGGCTAGGGCCAGATAGGGCCTCCTCCACCCTGCGGGTCCACACGACCTGCTTGGCCAGGACTACCAGCTGCGCAGGCGTATCGGCAATCCAGCTGCGGAACCCAGCAGCATCGACACCACCGCCATTGCCACTAGCGAGGGCGCCTTCCAGGCGCGCAACAGCCTTGCCCAGCAGATCCGCCAGCGTCAGCCGCATCTCGTGCTCGATGGCGGCCAGCCAGTCGTTGATCTTGGGAAACAGCTTGAGCACAATGGGCTGGCGGAACGCAATGTGCTCGCCCTCGCGACTCGACATGCCCTGGATCTCGGTGCAGTCGTCCGAGATCCGCACAACCGCCAGGCCGGCGAACATCTTGCGCAGGTGCTTCTGGATGCGCGGGACGTCCTTTGCATTCCCGATGATCTCAAGCAGATCCTCGTCGCCGACAAAGTAGAAGCGCGGAAACGACGCGCGCTCGCGCTCCAGATAGTCGCCCAGCGCCTTCTGGATCTTGCTCAGCAAGTCGGCTAGGCGCTCGAGACTGCGCTGGATGTTGGGCAGGTGGAGGACGTCGAGAACAAACGGGCTCTTGTACACCCTCTTCATCACCGCCAGGAACTCGGTGTTGATGTTCTGGAACCGGGACGACTCCACCGGCAGCATGTGCTTGATGTCGGCGGAGCTGGTGAATATGCCCTCAAGATACACCCACTGGCGCTGCACATCCACCCACACGTCAAACAGAACATGGATGCGCGTAAGCTTGTCCTCCCACGACCCAGCGTCCTCCTCAAACACCTTGTAGTAGGGAGACGCCTTCATCGCGGTCAGCGCGCTCAGCTGCTCCGAGCACTTGGCAAACAGCTCGTCCCACCCCTTGATCAGCCGGCACTTGCTCTGGTACGCAACCAGCTCCAGCACATAGCCGGTCCACGTTTCGCGGATCTGGGTCAGGAACTCCTCCAGCGCCATCTCGCCCTGCGCAACAGTGATGACCTCGCGGATCAGGGCCTCGTTGCGCGCAATGTCAAAGTCCCACACATCGCCGAGCGTCATGTCCGACATCGACGAAGTGACGCGGAGGGCCTTGAACAGCTGGCGCCAGTGCCTGTCGCGAAGCGCATCGGACTTGAGGTCGGCCACGGTGCCGTTGGCCTTGAGCAGGCCGCGCAGCGTCTTCTGCATGAACTCGAACGCCGCGTACTGCCGCATCCTGTTGGGCAGCTGCTTCGAGTCGGCAAGCAGCGCATCCAGCTGCTGCCGCACCTTGCGCACAACCACGCTGGCCCAGGGCGTCTCGCGCAACTCGTCGAGCTCCCGCCAAATGGTCGCCAGCGCAGCCCACACGCTCTTCAGGTCGTTGGCCTCCTCGCGCACAGGCGTCAGCCGCTCGTCGCGCGAAATGTCCATGTCAAGCGCCTCCTTTGCGCGGCACACCTGGTCGTACTCTTCAACAAGGCGGGTGAGCCGCTGGAAGAAAACATTCAGCGTGTTGGTGGCAATGTCGGGCTTCAGCGACCCCTGCACGGGCTTGTTCTTCTCCCAGTCGCCACACAGCTGCGTGATCCGCTGATCCACCGCCTTGTCCTCCGCAATGATCTTCATCTGCAGACTGGGCAGCTGCTCCTGGATCACGTTGTTCTTGCGCTTCAGGATCTCGTTGAGCGCACTCCACTCGCCCTCGACCTGATCCAGGTACATCCAGTCCTGCGGGAACTGGTACCGCAGCTTCTCGAGCACCCGCTGCCCGCCGCGGAACACATCCTCGACATCGCGCCGCCACTGCGGTCGCTTGCGCTTCAGCTCCTGCACAAACGTAATGAACCCGACTACCTCGCTCGTCGTGCTCGATTCGGCCGAGTGCGCCTCCAGCGTGAGTCGCGCCGCCGTTATTTCGTGGCACGTGTCGCGCATCGCCTGGCACAGCCGCTGCCCGAACTTGTTGAGGATCTCGCGCTGCCAGCTGTCGTACCGGGCATTGACCTTGCTCTGCACCTGCTCGTAGTCGATGGCGCAGTGCGCGCCAATCAGCTTGACGGTCTCCGAGTTGTCAAAGGTCGCGCGCGCACGCCGGATCTCGAGGAGAATCGACTGCCAGCGCATCAGATCAGCGCCCAGGAACCCCAGCACATAGTCCGTCTGCAGATCCCAGAGCGCCTGGTACTGCATCCAGATCTGCACATACGCGGCCGCCTGCTTGGTCATCGCCTCGACCGATCTGTACGCCTCGAAGAGACTGTTGTCGGGCAGCCGCGACAGCAGGTCCTTGTACGACGACGCCGACCCGCCCCGAGCAGCAGATGCGCTGCGGCCCGCTCCGCCATCCGCCGCTAGTAAAGGCCCCTCCGACGGCGCTTGCTTCTGCTGCTGCTGCTGCTGCTGCTGGGCGTCGTTGGGTACGCGGTGGCCTGGATCGTACTCGAGCGTCAGGTTGTCGTACTCGAGATCGTCGTCGGCGCTGGCCACAACCTCGTAGCGCGTGGCCTGCGGCCGGCGCTGCTGGCAGATGGCAGCCAGCCACGCGTGGAGCTGCTGGATCCACGACGCACGAGCGTTCTCGAGCGGCGGATCCAGATACATGATCTGGTTCTTGATGCGCAGCTCGTGCACTAGCGGCCGCAGCTTCGGCGTCATTGCCTCCACGCTGCCGCCGACAATGTGGCCGTTGGCGACGCCATTCCCGCGCGCTCCGGCTATGTCGTCGACTCCCAGACTGCGCTGCAGCTTGCGCGCCAATTTGGACTCGTCGCGCAGACCATGCATGGCAGCGCTACCGCCTCCTACCGCGGTATTATCGGTGTCGGCGTCATCGTCGCCGGCCGCAGGCAGGCGGTTGAACTCGACGATCCAGGCGCGTATTGCGTGGGCCAGCCGGGCAGTCAGCACGTGCTCGAGCCGCCGATCGAGCCCCGCAACCCACTGCTCGAGATTAGCGTAGTTGTCGAGGTTGAGGCGGTCGATGAGCGCCTGGATGCGGTCGAGGATCTCGGTGAAGCTGGATTCGGCGTACGCGCACGACGAGAGCTCGCGCACCGCCGCATTGATATCGTCGTTGAGCGCAATGAGCGCCTCGACCTTCTCCTGGAACAGCGACACGATGGCTGCGAACTCGCGCAC
This sequence comes from Coemansia sp. RSA 1200, assembly GCA_027578915.1. Taxonomy (NCBI): domain Eukaryota; kingdom Fungi; phylum Kickxellomycota; class Kickxellomycetes; order Kickxellales; family Kickxellaceae; genus Coemansia; species Coemansia sp. RSA 1200. The sequence continues at coordinate 35,043 of JANBTT010000071.1, read as the reverse complement.
AAACGACGCGTTGCGGTTCTCGTGCGACTCGCCCGCCGAGCCGAGCCCGCCAGACACGCCAACGGATCCGCCGCTGCTGGTGGCGGCAGAGTATAGTCCAGGCGTGGTGACAAAGTACTGCCACTTGAGCCCCATTCCCCTGTGGATGCACATCATCACGTCGCGCCGGTACCCAGCAGCCAGCGGCAGGACATCGGGATGCTGGTGCAGCCGATGGCTCGTCTGGCGGTAGATCTTGGTGGTCTCCATCAGACTGACAGCGTATGGGTAGACGCGCTTCCCGTCACGCGCCATATTGACCAAGGTGTGCGGAACCTGGAATCCCAGCCACAGGAGCTCGCGCACCTCTTTGAACAGCGTAATCAGCTGCGCGTCAAAGCTGATGTTGAGCTGGAACGTGTTGCCTGTAGCGCGATGGCGCGTAACCAGGAACACGCGCCCCGAAACCGTCAGATCGCGCCGACTGATCTCGGCCAGCCACGCGTCAAACAGCGGACGAGTGTCCAGCTTGCGGCAGAAGCTGGTGGAATCGGCCTTGAGGCGCTGGCCCTCCGCGTACATCTCCCACCCATCGCCCAGCACATCGCCCACGCGCCGCATGTACATCTCCAGCTGGCGCTCGATCTGGCGGATCCAGATGATGGCGCCCGACACCGGCGGGATATCGCGCAGCTGCGACATCGTGTAGGCCTCCGACCGGCGGTAGTGTCTCTTGAAGGTGTCGTGGAGCCGGCGGATATCGTCCTTGACGGAGCCGATCAGCTGCGTCTGGTACTCCTGGATGGCTCCGCGGATCTTGGGCCGCACAAACAGGGCGTTGAATTTCGAGAACACGCGGAACATCTCCGACGCGTTGCGCGCGGTGGCCAGGCGGTCGCGCAGGCGCACAATGATCTGGTTCTCGACTCTCGCCACGCGCTCGTTGTAGTTCGTTTCGGCTCGCTCCCACGAGTCGGTGCCCTCGGGCGTCACATCGAGGATGTCGACGATTTTGACGATATCGTACGCCATGCGGATCTCGTCAATCGCCGACGTGTCGCTCGCGCCGCTGCCATTCGCAGCCGCCGGTTCTGCTGCTGCTGCTGATCCGCCGTTGTCTTCGCTGCCGCCAAACCCGTGGCTGGCGCCCATCACCTTGACGATTGTCTGCTGCAGCTGCTCGTGCTGCTGCCGGAACTGGTGCACAAAATGGAACCGCTCCTGCAGCGCCGCGTGGGCCGCACGGATCTTGATCGGGATGAACTTCTCGCTGCGCTTGCGGGTGATATCGCGCGCAAGGTTGGTGAACTCCTTGACCTGGTTCTCCCACGCATCAAACGCCGTCTGCGTCTCGCGGAAGAGCCGCTCGAAATCCGCGTAATCCATGTTCATCAGCCGCACATGCGCCAGAACCTTCACCAGCTGGTCGTTGAAGTCCCGCGAAATCGCCTCCACCAGCGGCAGCGCGCGACGCACCGGATACGCGGTCAGCTTGAGCTTCTTGTTCACGTGCGCAAAGATCAGCTCGATCGCCAGGCTGATGCGGCCGATGTCCGTGGCTGCGAGCAGCTCGTTTATCGGGAAGTCCTTCATCAGCACATTGAACCGCGAAACGCGCTCGGCCGCCTCCTTCAGTCCTGTGTCGGTGCGGAACGAAACCGTGGCGTGGAACCGCTTGGCAGCCTTCAGTACATCCATCGTGAGCACAATCTCGTCGCTCTGCAGCTGCTCCTCGATGCGCTCGAGCGCCCGCTCCATCGACAGCCAGAAGTTGATCTCCTGGCTGGTGGTTCCGGATCCCGGATCACGGTCCAGCTTGGTGACCTTCTGGATCTCCTTGATCCATCCGTTGACGTCGCCCTGTAACTGGTTAAGAAATGCAGAGTCTGCCAACAGCGGAGCTCCAATCGCCTCCACCGTTGTGCGCACTCCCTGGCTGCGACACGATTCAACCGCGCGTGCAATTGCTGGGTGGATGTTGAGCACCACTTCGGGGATATCCATGTTCTGCTGCAGATGCAGAAGCGAGAGCTCGAGCTCCGCCAGCTTCTTCTTGGCCATCGTCACGCCGCCGCCACCGCCGCTCCCTTGTTGCTGGGAAGAGGAATCCTTGTCGTCGCGGAAGGCGCTTGAATCGGCGGCTCCGCCGTGTCCTGCTGCTGCTGCTGCTGCCTGCTGGTCGGCCTTCTCCTTGGCAGCCACGTAGGCGTTAAAGTACGGCGACACTGCAAAGCGCAAGTACGCGTGGAGCGCCTCGTACGGGTTGGAAGTGAATGACGCTGCTGCTGCTGCTGCAGTGGCTGAAGCCGAGGCAGATCCTGAGGCATCCATGGCAGGAACAGACTGGTCATCCGTAGGTGAGGCAACGGCAGCAGTGGCAGAAGAAGTCGATGAAGACAATGACGATGCAGGGCCAGGCAGATTCATGACCTGGATCTGGTGCGCCAACGGAACGGTCGGATCCAGCGTGGGCCCGCGCTTGATCAGCGCAACACTGCCAACATGGGTGGGTTTCCATTGAAGCTCAAACGACAACGCAAACGAGGAGTGCACAAGCGCATACTCACCCGCTGCTGCTGCTGCTGCCGCTGTTACTGTTGCTACTTTCTCGCCAGTGCCAGTGCCAGTGCCATCCGAAGATGACAGTTCTGCTAGCTTGGCGCCGGATGGGGCGTCTTCGGAATCGGCGGCAGTGGTGTTCGTCTTCTCCTTGACCACATACAGCACGGGAACCGAGGCATCGTTGGCAAACGCCCTGCATTTGACGCTGGCCTCGGGAACTGAGAACATTGCTCGGATGGCTTCAAAGTCTCCGCTTTCCTTCTCGCTGTTGCTGCTGCTGCCGTTTCCGTCGCCCATAAGATCATCCTGTCCGTTGCCCAGCAGCACTGGGACCAGGTTCATCAGATACCGCTTGACGATGTTTGGATCGCAGAACGGGGCTGATGCTGCTGCTGCCGCTGCTGCTGTGCGCTCGGCTGCGTCGGCTGTGGAGGACTGATGATCTGCAGAGTCCTCCATTTCGATTACAATTGCTATTTGTTTCCTCTCCGTGTACGCAAGGGAGAGTGTTTGAACTAGAGAATTGGCTTTTTTGTATAAAAATTTTGTTTTGTGTTGTTCTTTTGTATGTTATTAGTAAAGAAATATAAAATGTGTATTTCAATGAGAACAGAGAAAAGCTCACACAAGTAGATGACGATGGTGATTGATTCACTTATTCGCAACGTGTGCATGAATCATTCCTGCCAGGCTTTTTTGGAGTGAGCATTTGCGCCGCTCGTTTGTTTGTTTTTGTTTACTTGTTTTTTTTGACTTTGACTTTGATTTTACATTGTTTGTCTTTCACGCTTTTATTTTTTCACTTTTGCAAAGGTGTTAGCGTTTGGGACCGAAAAAAACAACCAGTCTGTCCAATAGCCTGGGTTTCGAGCTCCAGATGATAAATGCAACATTTACCCAGCTCGTTCCATTTACAGACGAGGTTTCTGCTAGCTCTGTGTGGCTTACAGCAAAACACACATCCTTCGTACAGATGCCCTCAACGAATTCCAAGTCTAACAACAACAGTAGCAGATAGACATACGTAGGATTCGAGTTCAATTAACGAAGAAAAAGGAAAAACGGGCGCGTAAAGAAAGGGGGAGAGAAAAGTAGTGGGTGGATGGATGTGGGTGTAGGACGACAGAGCAGAGTTAGAAGAAGGCAGCAACAGCAACAAAAGCAGCAGCAGCAGCCGCAATAGAGGCAGAGGAGCCAGCAGCACCGCTGGTCTCCGAGTCATGAGTAGACTCATCGCCACTGTGGGAGTGCTCGGAGTGCTCGGAGTCGTCCGAATCATCAGACCCGCTCTCCTCAGAATCATCGTCATGATCCGAGGAGCCATCGTCGGACTCTGTGTCCGAGTCGTGGTCAGAGCCAGACGCATCTTCAGACTCGTCATCGTCTGATCCGGACTCGGTTTCGGATTCCTCGCCAGACATCGCATCAGACTGGTCCTTCTCCTCCCCGTCATCGCTAGACGAGCCGGTGACGGCGCTGCTGGCGTCAGATGCAGACGACTCGGATCCCGGTGCGGCCGACGTTTCGGTGGGAGTCGGAAGCAGTGAGCTGATCGATGACATGAATTCCACGTACTCGCTGGACAGTTTGGGGATCTCCTCCGTCGGCAGCCCCGATGCCATCGACACCAGTGCGCCAAAGTCAGTCGGCAGCGTTCCTTCGCCCGCCATCAGCGAGCTGATAAAGTCTGCCGGCATGTACGTCATGGCGCCAGCCAGGTCGCTGGGCATCACCGACAGAATCGCTCCAAGATTGGTGTTCTCGGCTGCTGCCGCAAGCGACGCAAAAAGTGCAAGGAAGGCGGTAGTGGTGGTGGTAGTGTTCTTCATGCTTAGCAAGAGAGGAGGATAGCGGATACAAAATAGAAAGGATAGGGAAAGGCAAGCGCAGGTTGTTGGCGAAAGAGAGAAAGACAAGAGGGATGAGGCTGTGTCTTGGAAGCGTAAAAAGTGTAGTATGCAAATATAAAAGAAAAAGATTTTTTAGCTAAAGAGAAGAAAAACGAAGGGCATTTAATGAGCAACCCAAATTCCGAAATAAAAAGAAGGCATGCGCAACGACATCACCTTTTTTCTGTGCGTGTCCAAAGAAACGGGGGGCGAGGGAGAAAAACACTAAGCAAGATTGGTTTCTCGTGAAAATAAAACAACAAAAGTGCACAATGCAGAAGCAGCCAAAACCGCTTGTACCGTCGAGGCAGCAATGAAAGAACGATAGAAACAGCAGAGTAACAAGCCTTTTTTCCCAGACCGCTCCCTCTTTCGTTCGCCTTTGCTTTCTTTCTTCCTTTCTTGAAAGCCTGTGGCTTTTCTGACGCCTGCCCAGAAACAGTCTTTTTTTGCTGATGTGCATTTACCAATGCCACTCTCGTTTGCAATGCTGCATGGCCAACAACGTGGTTCTGTCGGCCGAAAAGGAAAGCCAGTGGGAAAACAGAGGCTGGACTTTGGCTTTTTCCGTTTTCTCTTGTAGTTGGCTGGTTCCTTCATTTTACGGTCTCAGACCATTTATTTCCCCTCCAAGCGTCCGACATGCACCAATTAAATGGCCTGCATATCACCTGTTGTTCTTTTATCTTTTTGTTCCCGACAGTCTGGAATAGAAAACAGAACAGAAATATCAGCACCAGCCATCACTGACCCGCTCTTTCTTTACTTACCGTTTTTGCCGTAGCTGCCTGATTCTACTGCTACTACCGATGGTCTGCCAGTCCTTTGGGTGATTTTGCTGGGCTGGAATTTGCTATCTTTGCAGTATGAGTTTAGTGTGCTTTTGTTATTTTTTTATTCCTTCTTTCCTCGATTGTGGTTTCCACTGCTGTCCATGAGTCCCTTTTGGTCTTGCCTTTCCCCATTGTCTGCCGAGTACTGTTTTATTTTGCTTCGTTTATTTCTTTCTGCATGTATCTGGCCGCAAAATAAACCTTGTTCTCCGGTTCATCGCTTGGCGTGCTTGTATGTGCGCTTGCTGACTGGAAGATTGGCGTTGTCTGCGGTTGTGGCTGGCATGTACGCCTCTGCCGACGCTTTTCCTTCCTTCCTTCAAAAAACTAGAAAACGCCATGGCAATTATGCCCCAATTCTAGCACCGCGCTTGTTAGTCAACGCCCTTATTGTCCTTTTTTGTTCTATTTGTTCTAAATTCTTGGCAAAATGTTGAATCGACTAAAGAAACAAACGCTTCTCCAGCGACCAAAATACGAGGTAGGGACTAATATAGTACCCGGTTCTGGTTAATGACTAGCGGACAATACACTATTGGAGGGGTGTTCAATTGCCTCTAGTGTTTTTTATTTCGTTTCGCTCCTAGTCAAATAAAAAAGGCAACAAACCTAATTGCTAATCCATTTCCCATTTTCTATTGCCTTGGCTTGCCTGGATACCACATGCTACTACTTGCCAACATTTGCCCCCACTACAAAATTAAACAAAAGGCGAATCAGGCTCGCTAAAAGAGCAGTAAGGATTAAGCAGTAACATTGCAAAAGAACATTCCACCTTTATTCTCTTGGCTTTCATTTGCGTGAAGAGTCTCCTGAATCTAACAAACGACTTTAAATCTTGTTTGGTCTTCTTGGTCTGGGGAGGCGGAGAGAACAGCAAGTGTTTGTCAGCTTTCTTTCTTTATCATTTCTTTATCATTTCTTTGCCTTGGTTCTTGTGATAGTGGGGAGGATGATTGATATGTTTGGAGCGAATTGTCAAACGACCTTCACTTTTTTTGATGCCGAAATCGGTACATGGAATAATGCGTGATGATATCTCCGCAATACGCGTGCCACTCACACATGCACACGACTCTCCGGACATCACATTTCATTTTTTGTTGTGAACCTAAGAAAGTTTAGCAAGTGTTTTTTGATGCGTGTAAAAGGTTCGAGGGAGAGAAAAAGAGAAAAACCGGCTGGAGGGGTGGTGCAAATGCAGCCGCAAAAAGAGAATTAAAGAACACATACAGTAACCTTCGTGTGCAATAACGGCATCCACCATTCCTTATCATGTGTCTCACGCATGGACGCAGCCACACAGGTAATCTACGCTGCTCCTGAATAACAACATGTTACCGCAAAAAAAAAATAGAAAGAAAGAAAGAAAAGAGAAGATGGAATGTTTGCCTGGCATCTGTGGAATCTAGATGTTTTTCCTTCCTTTTTTACTTTCCCTCCGAATGAACGGCTTGTTACAAGTCACAGTCGTAACATAACGGCGTGTTTTTCTCCCTTTTCGGCCCTTGAATGTCGCTGTTAGTAAACATAAAACACGTTATAATAGTAAAATAAAAGGATTTGCCGAAATACTCGCCAAGTGACTGATAAAAAACCGTATAACCGCTACTACCAGGTTATTCTTGACATGTCAACTTTTTCTTTTGCTCCCGAAATGCGAGTGGAGTCGTTATCACTTTATGCTTGTGATATGAAACAACAGAAAAGAAAACAAAAGAGAAAATAGCCTTTGCAATCCGCTCCCTAAAAATCTCCCCACTCCCCCTTTATCCCCCCTACTATCTTTATTTCTCTGGGCATGTAATCATGCTAGACGAGGGAAAATAAAATAAGAGCTTGCTCCTTGGTCTGCCATATTCCTTTTTAAAAGGAGGGACGTTGGGAGGTTGAGAAGGAAAGAGAATGAAGACGTGATATTTTTACTGTAATATAAATTGGAGTTTATCATTATTTATTTCTCGCTCTTGTAACCTAGTTATTCTGTATCCTGCCATTTTGTTTTCCATATTTCCTCATATAATCTATACAAGCTAGTCACTCGATTTTTTCACTTGAATGTCAGCGTCTATAGAATCAATCCACAGCACCAGTGCAATCGATGCAGCCAGTCTAACGACCTTTCTGCTATCAAGCACATTGTCCACATCCACACAAACCGCATCGCCCAGCGCGCCACGGCAAACAACAGGATCCTACGATGTGCAGTCACCATCCAAGGCAAACACAAAACAGACAGTGATCCTCAGCGTAGTATTTGCAGGATGGGCGGTTGTTGCACTTGTGCTTTTTGTTCTAGTAGCACGGCGACGCGGAAAGATTACGCAGGACCAAGAGGACCTGGAGGCAATGCTGGCCGAGCAGCAGATACAGGGACTTCGGATGCACACGACTGCGCCTTATGCGCAGCAGATGCCGCTGGGCATAGAATACCGTCCAACACGCCACATGCGGCAACTGCCTGTGCTCAAGGCCAGCGAGCTCGCACTGCTTCCGGTGATTCCCGCATCGCAATATCTTGACAAGATCAACGCCGGCCAGAATCATCAGCCGGAGAAGGAGAAGGAGAAGGAGAAGGAGGAGGAGGAAGCGGAGGATGTGTGGGCTGCTTGTGTCGTGTGCTTGGAGCGGTTTCAGACAAACGGTGACAGTGTGCGTGTGCTGGGATGCGGCCACGGCTTCCACCCGCCATGCATCGACAAGTGGCTGCTTAAGCGATCGTGTCGGTGTCCGCTGTGCAACCATGACACAAAGAGTGCGCTTGCATTGCCTGCTGCTCCGAGCGCTGCAAAACTTGCTGCCGACTAGCGCAGTCTTTTCTAACTACCACCTACTGCCTCCTAGATCTTTACCTCCACATAGACACTAGAAACTAACGGGACCCAATGATGTTGCTGTTGTTGTTGTGCCCATTATGTATTTTATCTCTTTTCCAATTGCTTACGTTCTCCAAGAGAACTTTATTATCTGGCTTTTCTGTCTAAACAAAATAAATATCTTGGTGTTTCAAGTACTTGCGTTTTCTCCTGGCTGATACTAGTAGCTAGATTTATGGCTGGGCAATAGCCATTTGCATATCAACATTAACGATATGAATCTCGACCCGTACTTGATATATTTCCAGTCACATTCAAAGCAAGAAATATCTTTTGCTTTGCTACTGTTTCAGAAACAGCATTTGCCAACTACGCCGACAGCTAGTATGCGAGGAGAGCAATACACACATATCGGGTGTCAAACGATGTAGCTGGCTGCAACTCTGTTTGCTGCATTCAACTTTCTTTTGCAACACCCTTTCTTTTTATCCTTTTCCTTTGTTGGTGCTGCATTCTCTACATCCCATGCAGAGTTGACACTGCTGCTCTTTTGTTCCAATTGAGTAGTAACAGAACCCGCCATAGCGCATCGCCATTTTTATTATCGTAGTGTCATTTTGTTTCGTTCCGTTTCTTTGACAATGTGAATAGGGTAGAGCAAAGTGCCTGTCAACCCCCTTTATTGTTTTGTAAAGCGAACAACATGGAAAATAACGTAAATGTACGTTTTCCTATTAACAGGAAAAAAAGTTTAGTGTGCATTGCACATTATACCTGAGAGATTGGGTTTCTTTGTCGCACACATGAAACGCCAGCAATCATGCTAACAATACATGCTGGACCCATCTGTTTTTATTTTCATATTGTCGTCAATAATATATTCTATTGTTGGTGTCATCGTTTTATTATATCAACTCGTAATCCAGATCTCCCTTTTTGCATTGAGTGTGCAACAGCGGCAACAACAGGTTTGTAATACAGTAATCTGAGGGAGAGGCGTTCAAACCCTATGTTTACATGTATGACAAGAAATGGAAATGGAAAAGTATCAATAAAATGGTTTATATATTTTAATGCGAGACACACTTTTTTCTACCTACCCAATTAATACTGTATTCTTTGCCTGCTCTGTTTCTTCACTCTTTTTTCTTGCGTTGTTTACTCGATCCTGCTTATTACATAAATCCACCATTATTTCTACATGCACAAAATGAAAACGGCCAGACATTTGCCTTTTGCCAGTTCGATTTTCGCAGTGCTGCTGGCTGCGGCAGTGTCAATGATCAGTAATATGGGGGCCGTGGGCGCGCAGCAGGCAGGCATTAGCGACCTTTCGCCCGCCAGCCAGACTTCCGCTGCCATCTCGTCACCTCCCGGACAAGCCGTCGCTGCCGACAGCACCGGTGCCAGTGGAAGCAGCGATTCACTGGCTGAGGCAAGTAGCGATTCGCTAGCCGAGGCAAGTAGCGGCTCTTCCTTGCCTGAAGGAGATGAAGTCGTTGACGATATTAGCAGCTCTGATGAATCCCCCTTCGATGACGATTCTTTACTCTCTGACTTGTCTGAAAGTGGCGATGATGCTCTGTCGACCAGCACCACCACTAACGAGGGAGGTACTGATACTGTGACCACCAGCAGCGACGAAACCTCCTCCACCAGCAGCAGCGACACAAGCGGCGCGGCTGGCAAAGTAATGGCACTTGGATCGGCGGCCACGGCTGCTGCTGGTTGCTCCATCGCCGCAGCAGTAGCCATTGCCGCATTGTTCTAGGAACAAGATCTCTCTTTTTTTATACGGAGAATCAACAGCTTTCTACGGATTCAAAATATACGATTCCGCATACAGTTTTGCAATATTTAAAAAGTGACTTTTGTGTGTATGTGTGTATTGGAGGGGGGTCAGAATGGTTTTAAAAGGACGCATAGTATTCGTAACAAGAATTGTGAGCTGCGCCCCTTCCGGCTTTCACCTTTTTATTAAAAGCTGAAACCATGAATCATGAAAGCAAATAAAAGAATCTGCCCGAATCTGGTCCTGCTCATCCCATTTCATCATGTACAGAGTTTAAAAAACTCGGTAGGATCTAAGGAAAACCAGAACATTTAAAAGGAAAGCAAAAACCCACGGGTTTTTGTTAGGCACATTCGTGATTTCAATTATACTTTACCACCGTCCGCATGTGCCAACATTACGCTTGTGGGTTAACATTCACGTGAACTCTATGACGGCCAATGAAAATTTAACAGGCCTCGTTTGTAAAAAAGGAAAATTTTTCTTTGTGACTTGAAAGAGGGGGGTTGTTGTGTGAAATGAGATGGGACGGGGGAGGGGAAGAGGAATTCCTTAGAAGCGCCCATATCGAAAAAAACAGCACAAAAAGAACTAAAAATCCACCTTACTCGGTTCTTTTCCTTAACCTTTTTTTTTTGCACCTTTTTCACTTTTTTTACTGTATAGTTTTTTATTCACTGTTTTAGCGTGTGTGTTTTTCTTCGTACAGGAAAAAGCAAGGCACAAGTAAGCGGGGTTTACCAAATCAATTGTCTGCATGTCAGTGTCCAAAGATCCTAATGATGAGCTCATAGACGAGATGAACTCGGACTTTGAGGAGCAATCTCCCACCGAGCAACAAGACGTCGATAAGAGCGCGAAGAAGAAAAAATCTAAAAAGTCCAAGAAGACCAAGGATGTGGTAGCCGACGACGAAGATGACTCCGATGAGGAGGCCGACGGATCTGAATCGGAAGGCGAGAAGAAAAAGTCCAAGAAAAAGTCGAAAAAGAAGCCAAAGAAGAGCTCTTCAAAGGCCGACGACGACGATCTTGAGGCTATGATGGCCAACGACGGCGGTGCCTTTGTCGACCCCTTTGACAGCAAGGACCAGTTTGGTGTAATAGATGCCTTTGAGGAGACCACCGAGGAGAAGGAAACCGGCATGGACTATATCCGTAAGTATAAGCCTGTTTGTGGGTTTTCTGCTGATTATTATTTGCCGTTATTATGATAGAAGAGGAAGGGAGTTTGTGTTGTGGAATTTGCGTGATGAATTTTCCCTTTTAGGGAGTTTTATACCATGGAGCTGGGCCCTTTTGCTTTCGAGTAACAGGGGCTTTGGAGCTTGGCCAACTAATGTATCCTTTCCGTTTTGGAAGATGCGCCGGCTGCTCTCACAGCAATGCATGTTTCTTATAGTCATAGTTACACTGATTCTTATTCCACTTCACATCCACTTGCGTGTGGGCGGCTCCCTTCCTTGCTCATTGCACCTGTCAGCAAAAAGAAAAGATTATTTAATCTTTGTTGATGATCTCGTTCCACTAATCTTATTGTGTTTTGCAACGGGTTATATCTGTAGATCTGCGTATCAGGCTGCGCAAGAGCCGCAAGATGCTGACTACGATCCAGGGACTTCCAGAGATGTTTGATTACAAGAAGCTGGTCAAGTACTTTAAGAATACGTTTGCATGCATGGGAGTCATCATCGATGACAAGAACTACGGCAAGGTGATCCAGCTGTCTGGCGACCAGCGTCAGAAGGTGCGCGAGTTCCTTATTGCTGAGGAAATTGCCACCGCTGATACCATCAAGGTCCATGGGTTCTAAATGGAGAGCGTGTTTCTTATTTCTAGAATCAGTATTTCTTTTTTTTTCTTCTTGTTCTTCGTATTATTTAACTGAGCGTCATAAAGACTATCTTTTCTTTTGTCAACTTTCTCCACAAATGATCGGCAGAAGAAGCGGAGTATGTTGACAAAAGATAAAAAGAATATGATGTGCTTTTGTCAAATTTCGTCTGGATGAATAAAAAAGTTGAAGAAAATACCGTCTGTGCAAAATGTTTCACTTTGTCATTTTTATACCAAGAAAAGATAAAATAAAACGGAAATCTGACAATAGCCACAACAACAGCAAAGTAATAAGCGTGGCTTGCGTTTGCTGGTGATGCGTACGGGATTCCATGTATTTTATATTCTTTTTCCCAAGAATAGGACAATTAAGGCGCAAGTTGTGGCAACATTTCCCGCTCTTTCGTTTGTTTGTTCTAGGTTTATCAGTTGTCCACTTGGCTTCATTTTCCCTCGTTTTCTCTCATTTTCCGCCCTTTTTACAAATCAAAGTGTCCAGGTGCTATTTCATTTATTAGGTTTACTTTCTGTTTGGTTCAGTAATGAACGAGGAAAGGAGGCTGTTGCTGGTTTGTTACACATGCCAACTGAAGAAGAAAAAGGCATATCCCCAACTCATATTTTATATTACTTTATTCTGTTTAATTTCGTTACTCTGTGCTACTCCAACAACCCAACATCCCCTGAAGCAAGGTCAATTAGTGGGGTTTCTTTTTGCGGTTTAAACCCTGGTATTAGTTCAGTTTCCTTTCTTTCCACGAGTGGTGCACTTAAAAGTATAAAAGCAAGAGACGAACGCGAGAGATTTTGGTTTTTCTAATCTTCTCAGACCCTTTTTATTCTCATACTTTTCTTTTTTTCCTCATCCCACTTACTGCTCCTTCCTCATATCACATCTAACTAACTAACTATTTATCTATAGCGTCGCTAGACATAAATAACAAGACAGAAGTTTTTGAAATGGACGGAAACAACGAGACCAAGACAATCCACTACTACGACGAAGGCGCAGCAACAGTAGCAGCATCGGGCAGCAGCAGCAGCAGTAAGGATGGCAAGCTCAGATTTACAGAGGACGCAGAGAACCCAGGCAAGTTCATCTTTACGATGCCGCGGCCACCAACATTTGACAACTTCGAGGACGAGCGCAGACACCGCAAGCAGCGACTAGTGGCGGCGTTCCGTGTGTTTGCAAAGCTGGGACTCGACGAAGGCGTGGCGGGCCATTTGACGTGTAGGGATCCGGAGCTGACGGACCACTTTTGGGTGAATCCGTTTGGTCTGAGCTTTGCGTGCTTGACAATTAAGGATCTGATTCTGGTGGATGAAAAGGGAACGGTGGTGCAAGGCAACAGCGCACTGAATGCCGCCGCCTTTGTCATTCACTCGAAGATCCACGCGGCGCGGCCCGATGCCATTGCTGCGTGCCACAGCCATTCGATGCACGGTAAGGCGTTTTCGTCGCTTGGCATTCCGTTGCTGCCAATCACGCAGGACGCGTGTATCTTCTACGAACACCATGCGGTGTTTCCTGGCTTTAACGGCGTGGTGGCCGATGAGGTTGAGGGTGCGCGCATGGCCGAGACGCTGGGCGACTCGAGAAAGGCGCTTATTCTGCAGAACCACGGGTTGCTGACTGTTGGCAAGTCTGTCGATGAGGCTGCCTTCTGGTTCATTGCGCTTGACAGGTGCTGCCGCGCCCAGTTGCTGGCAATGGCTGCCGGCGAGCCGCGTTGCATCTCGCACCAGGTGGCCCTTGAGTCGCGCGACACCGTTGGTTCTACGCTGGCTGGCTGGTTCAGTTTCCAGCCGTACTACCAGCAGATTACAAAGGAGCAGCCGGATATCCTGGAGGTCGATGAGGAGGATGGAAAGATACACTAACGGTGTTGTCCGGCTCTGCCCAGTAGAGAGAGGGGAGATTGATTAAGCAAGTAGTAGTAGTAGAGTTTTTTGTCTGTGTACTCTAGTGGAAATAAAAGGGAATTTATTCTCAACCTTCTTTCAACGATCGGTAGGTGCTGGTGTCTGCTGCTCTGCAACTCGCACAATTCGCGTGTTGTATACCTGCATCAGCTCCTTGCGACACCAAGTGTTGTGCGAGTGGGCCGTGCAAAAGTTGTAGCATGGCGAGATGTGCGGCTCGTGTGAGCATCTTCGCCGCATTGCTGCGTTGTTTGCCACCACTACTGTGCTCCCCAAGAGAAGAAGGACCACTAGTGCCAGAGCATGGCGGATCCTGGTATTATGATGTATTCCGTGCTGCATTCCAGCTGTTAATTGTATATTCTCCACAATGGCTGTGTGTTTCTGTGGATATTTGCGTGGAAAAAACAAGGGTCGCAAAAGAACGGCTAAGAATAAAGAATAGAAAAGTTAACAGAGACAGAATGTATATACAGGATGCGTAGAGTAGAAAAGACGATATACGCTACACGAGTAGGAAATGAATATATGCCATATAGTTGAAATTTGATGGATGTACGCCAAATAGATGGAGCAATAAAGCGAAATGCAAACTTGTTATTTTACATGTATGCCTTTCTACCCCCTATTTCTCATACATTTTGTATTTCTCTTCTTTTTTTTACACGGATAAAAGTAATAATCGGGCATTTACAAATGTAAGGCGCCATATTAAAGAAGTATTGACCAGAGTATTTTTGTATGCACAGCTAGTTCCAACTGCTATTTTCTTATCCCATGGAAAGGGAGAGCCGTTTATTATCCACTTTGCATTCAGTAGCTCGTAGTGACTGCCAGAACAATAGTAGTATATGTCAGTTTCCTCTTTCTCTTTCTATCGCCTTGCAAAAAAAACCCCCTCCCCGGAGAAAGAAATAGACGGCAAGCTCAGAAAATATCTATCCATCTGTCAGTCATGCCATGAAGTACTCGGTCAGCCAGAAAAGCACGGCATCAACAAAGCCGCCAAGCATGTGGAGAGCTTGGACAACAACAAGCCAGGAGAGCTGCGTGCTTCCTGACACGCCATGTGTTGCTGCGACGTAGTATGGCCAGGCACGGTGCATGTTCTGGTCAGCAGTCCAGTGAGCCGGCAGCTCGGCCAAGCCGACAAAAGACCGTTTGGCATGCTGAGCAGTGGATGAGCCAAGAACTCCGTCTGGCGACTCAAATGCCCTGTGGTATACGTATGTCGAGACTACACAGCATACAAGAGATGGAAGCCACAGCGCCATGTACGCCAAAGGGTAAACATACAGCCGCGAGATTCCAGTGTCGCCAGAGGTAGAGACTGCTACTGTGTTAACGCTTACTGTCCCTTCTCGGGTAGCAGCAAAAACAGCAGAAGCAGCAGTGCTGGCGGCTGTTGCATGCGACCTGCCGCTGCGGCACTTTTCAACTGCTGCCATCCAGCTTCCCTCTTCCAGCGATGACAGCACCATCTGTGCGCTTGGGTTGTTGCTATACACGCTGCAAGACCGTTGATGGAAGCTCAAATCTGCTGCTGAGGCGGTGTTGTCGTGTTGCTGCTGATGCTGCTGCTGGATGTGTGGTATACCTTGCGCAATATGCTCATTTTCCTCTGCTGCCTCTCTAAAAGTGTAGATACTTAGCTGCTGGGGGGCATACAATGTTTCTGGCTGTGTCTGGCGGCTTCTGGGACCATAGAATCCAGCAGTACCGTGCTTGTGGAACATTACCGGCACAGGATCAACTGCGCACATTGCGTCGCCAGCGCTGCTGCCTGTGCCAGCGATATCTATGCCGTACGCATAATTGCTAATGGTTGAATCAACCGCATACCGAGACATCGTCGATTGTGGCGGCTCTGAACACAGTGCAGCAGCAGCTGTAAGCGTGTGAGTTGTTGAGCGTACGACGTCGTTAGGCGACGCAAAGTGAGCCGACTGCCGCATATCGCTTGTGTGTGCACGGCTGGGAGACCTGGGACGTCCAAATGCGCAGTCGCAGAGATTCATCTGCCTGACCGACAGGATTGGCGCCGTATGCGATCTGCGGAGCGTGCATTCGGGAGCAGAGACTGCAGGGTGCATAGCAATACCGGAGAACCTGTTCCTCTGGCGGGCGCGCGATCCCAGGATCCGCGATACCGACGAGTACCAGCGTCGAAGTCCGTTATGCGCAGCTGCCGAAAGTAGCGACACAGACCCAGTTGCAACAGAGCCCGAGACACTGCTCTGCTGCATGTCCTGGCGCTCTGACACCTCAATTGGCCGGCCGTCGTCGTAGTTCTGGCTTCTTCTGGCAGCGTCAGAAACGCCCTGACAACAGCTGCAGCACGCATCGTCGCCGCTGCCTCCGCCGAACTGTGTGGCGCTTGCCGACAAGAAACCGCTGTCTCCATGGATATCTGCGCCTCCAGATCTGGCGCCGAACCGCGGATTTGTCGAGGATTTGCAGATGTTGTCGAAGATGCCGTGCGACAAGGTGGGGCTGGGGATATCGGTCGTGATGACAAAGTGGCGAACAATCAGACTGATGAGCGATCTCTTGAACTGCTCGTAGTAACCGCGTGGCCTTTTTTTCGTTGACGAGTCGTGGTAGCGTGAGCGCGACTTGTTCCAGCCGCGATTGGCGGCATCCATGCTACTGTTATTGCCGTTGATGTGTTTTGCCGTTACTTCTTCGTTGGCATTACTGCGTCCAAGCATCGACATTGCCCACCGATGGATATTGTGCACCGATTGGCCCCACAGCCCGCCTCCGCCTCCCGCGCTTCGCTCCGTTGCTATTGACGGCGCGCTTTCAATTGCCGCGCACACTGTCGTTTCTGTCAGTGGCTCTGGATGCCTGCTTGTTGTTATTCGAACATACAGTATGCGCACATACATCACGCTAAGCGCAATGACTAGGGCCAACCTCCACCCGTCAATTGCCACCCAGCGCGCGTAAACAGGCATGCGCGGCACCCAGCAGTACGGAAGCTCCTCGGACCGGAACCGCCAGATAATCTGCGCAATAACCGTAACCACCAGCGGTAGCAGAACAATGATCCCCACCACCGGCGCTCTGTTGTGCTGCGCCCAGTGTCTGGTTGTTGTTATTCTTGTTGCTGACGCATTCTTGGGGCTACCGGCGCTTCTGCCACTTGAATTAATTTCCGATGCATGTACTACCAGTGCGATAAACACAATACATGTGCCACCTGCCTGTTGCGCCCAGTACTCAAACATGCCGCTTGCTGTGCATCCAGCACCCGATGGGATGCGTCCGTACACCAAGTACATGCCTCCGGACAAAAGTGCTGTAAGCGAGGCCACAAAGTTTACTGCAGTCAGAGTGAGTATCAGGTAGTGTCTGGACGACCATTGTCTTTTGACAATACCGGTTCTTCCTTTCTTGCCGCTGTTGCGACGGAGTATGTATAGATTGAGGATCACAAACGTTGTGCCCAGCACGCTGAGAAGACTGCCGGCTAACGATACGGCCGTGGAGCTTACGCTGCTGGGGGCGGCATCGAGGATTGAATAGTACCTCATTGTTTTATGTAAATATTTATCCGTTAGGTCTTTCGTATATCAGTGCGAGGAACAATGAAAAATTAAATAATAGAATACGTAAAAAGTAAAAAAGTAATATAATAGGATTCATATAAACAATAAAAGTTCTACTCTATTTTCTGATGAAAATAACTGTACGATTCCCAATTGCTTGTTTTTATAAATGTTAAAGAAATCAACAAACATTCACAGATAGAAGAATACGCAAAGAAATTCTATTACTCTGAGCTATGTTTAAAATATGAAAATGCTTTTTCATGCTGCAAACAAGCGACAAGTATGTGTTTTTCCATTATTCATTTATTTTTATTATATTTTATTTTTCAATCTTACTTTTGTTTACATTTTCAGAATACAGTATAGAAACCCAATGGAGCGGATAAACAGTAAGCAAACAGAAAAACCATTGAGATTTTCAACCTTGTTGTTGTTTTTGTTTTTGTTTTCTTTGCTAACCATACATGTATCGGTTACTAGTATTGGAAAAGAAAAGAATTATAAAATTGACGTATATTTATTTGTTAATCCATGTGTCCCAAAGAAAAGTAATTATACTGCGATAATACTGGTTACTTTTTTCATTTAGCAATAATTTTTGTTGGATCCAACACAAAATAAAGCACATACCCATACAGCATTAGACGAGTAAGAAAGTAGTAAAGTCCCCGCTTGCCAGCCTCAGCAATGGCTGGAGAAACAATAAACAAGTGGTTAGGTAATAATATAATCTCATACGGCTAACTGGATCAAGCGATCTAATCTGTGGATGGAGCTCAGCAGATTCTTTCGTTTGCTCATCATTTGGGAAGAGAAAAAAAACAATAACAATAGCGTGCACGCAAAATACGCAAGCAAGGTGTTTGTGTGAGGTGAATTTTTAGCTAGCACAAACACTCAACGCTTGGTTGCCATTTCTTTTCTTTACTTGTTTTTGCCTCTGGAGATTTGTCAATTAGACTATCAATCCAGACCTTTTCCATTTTACTCTCTCTTTCTTTCCTTCTTCAGATTCATCAAACAAAAAGGGCCAAAAGGGCTGAGCAACCAACAGCAAGTAAAACAAAACACAAGGAAAATACAATAATAGAAATGGCGCTCCGAGTTCCACAATCAGCGGGACCCCAGCTATTCAAGGAGGGGTACAAGAATCTCCAAGGGCTGGAGGAAGTGATATTCCGCAACATCCAGGCAACAAAGGAGATGAGCGAGATAACAAGGACGTCGTTTGGACCGAATGGACGCAACAAAATGGTAGTGAATCACCTGGAAAAACTGTTTGTGACGAACGATGCGGCAACGATCATCCGCGAGCTGGAGGTGGTGCATCCGGCGGCGAAACTGATCGTGATGGCGAGTCAGCAGCAGGAGGCGGAGGCCGGCGACGGAACCAACTACGTGATCATCTTTGCCAGCGAGCTGCTGCAGAAGGCCGAGGCGCTGCTGCGTATGGGGCTGCATCCGTCGGAGGTAGCGCGCGGATACGAGCTGGCGCTGGATGCGGCGCTGGAGGGCCTGGAGACGCTGGCGACGGACTCGGTTGGCGACTGGACGCAGCCGTCGGAGCTGCTCAAGGCGATCCGTACGGCGATAGCGTCGAAGCAGTACGGACAGGAGGATCTGCTCGGCCGGCTGGTGGCCGAGGCGGTTTCGGCAGCGATGCCGGCGCGCGACCACACGCGCTTCAACGTGGACAATGTGCGCGTGGTCAAGGTGCTTGGCGGCGCACTGGCGCAGAGCCAAGTGGTGCACGGAATGGTGTTTCCGCGGTCGCCCGAGACAGCGTGCCGGCGCGCGCAGTTTGCGAAGGTTGCGGTGTTTGCGTGTCCGGTGGATATGGGCCAGACCGAGACAAAGGGAACCGTTCTGCTGCACAACGCAGCCGAGATGCTTGACTACACCAAGGGCGAGGAGGCGCAGATGGAGTCCGCCATCCGCGAGCTGCACGAAGCCGGCGTCAAGGCGCTGGTGTGCGGATCGGGCATCGGCGACCTGGCCATCCATTATCTGAACCGCTACGACATGGTTGCCGTCAAGTGTCCGTCCAAGTTCGAGCTGCGGCGTCTGAGCCGAGTCGTTGGTGCCAGTCCGCTGGCGCGACTCGGCGTGCCGACGCCCGAGGAGATGGGCTACTGCGATGAGCTGCGCACGGACGAAATCGGCGGCGACCGCGTCACGGTGATTCGCCAGTGGTCGGCCGAAGAGCTGGCGGCGGCGGCGGCGGCGGCGGATTCCGAGGCTTCGCGGCAGCGGCCGGCGTTTGCTGACCGCATTGCGCGGTCGCCGTTAGTGACGGTTGTGCTGCGCGGCGCGACGCAGAATGCGCTGGACGACGCTGAGCGCGCGGTTGACGATGGCGTGAATGTTGTCAAGTCGCTGACGAAGGATCCGCGTCTGGTTCCCGGAGCGTGTGCGGCCGAGATGGAGCTGGGTCGTCTGGTGCACGAGGCCGCCGACCGCACGCCCGGCCTTAACCAGCACGCTATGAAGGCGTTTGCGCAGGCGATGGAGGTCTTTGCGCGCACGCTGGGCGACAACGTCGGAGTCGATAGCACTGCGCTCGTGGCGAAGCTGATTGCCGCGCACCACTCGGCCGGCTCAACCGGCTCGGCCGGTTCGGCTGCTGGTGCTGATGCCGATCCTGCTGCGCTGACTGGCGCAGCGATTGGTGTCGATGTCGACTGCGAGCACGAGCCACGTCTGGTTGACGCAGCGAAGGCGCGGATTCTGGATCCGCTGGCGGTCAAGCAGTGGGCCATCCGCTATGCCACGCAGGCTGCGCTGACCGTTCTACAGGTCGACCAGATCGTCATGGCGAAGCGCGCCGGCGGCCCCAAGCTGCCCAAGCAGCAGGGCCACTGGGACGACCAGGATTAGGCTGATTCCTTTACTATTTTAGTTTATGTAATCACCACATCTGGCTCTGACTCTGACTCTGGCTCTGACTCTGGCTCTGGTGGTGGCGGTGCGGCTGTTAGCTCCTTTTTTTCTGCCTATTGATTCGCTCAGGATGTGGATGCACACATAAACATCCACCACAATAAAATACGCAACGCATAGTCCTCTGCACATTCCACCAATATGTGTTTTATTGCGTATGTTTTTTATACGTTATTGCCATTATATTTTCCGATGCACCCTAGTTCTTTCTTTGTTTTCTACTTGTAATATTGACAAGGATAAGGTTATAAAGAAATTACAATGTGTGGATACTGTATCTTGATACCTTTTTTTTATTTTCATCGCCATTACTAGAAACTATTGTTATGTGGTTTTGGATATTGGAAAATAAGCATATTAACTACCAGCTCATAGTGTTGTGCACCATTATCATGTGCTCTTGCAAGAGATAGTACTTGTTGAAGACCTGGTTGCACGTCGCACAAAAGTATTTGTATTTTTTATTACACGCCATATGTGTATCTGTCGCGTCTTCTAGATGCATGTCTGTCAGGGCTTTCAAAATCTAGCAACGTTAAATATTAAAGATAGCTAATGGTAAATATTAAAATGTAAACAGTTATTGTTATTATATTTTTAAAGACATTTAGAAAACTACGAATACATTTATATGCCGTGCAACAATAAATACGCATAATAAAAGCTATGCTTATAACTTTTTAACTTGGGCTATATGCTATTTGAACACTCCATAATTTTTAAATCTATTTTATAATTGCAATGTTCAAACGTATTTGTCAGTCATTTATTTATTTATTCGAAACACAATAAATTCAGCCAATATCCATATTTACGTCTATGTTGGGTTCACAGTATTTATGCGTGCATTCTACGATTGTGAACATCCAGCTCGTACACGCTGTCGCAGACCACGCTACAGATTGGACATATGAAACGGTGTCTCTCGTCGATGGCCATGTTATTGTATAATTTTGGTTAACCGCAGCTGGAGTGCTTATGTTTAGCTGGTATTGCAATACCAACAAAGGTTTAGAAACTGCTAGTTAGCAAGTGTTATTTTTGAAAAGTAATGAGTGTATTCTATATAAATCAACGAGAAAAACTCTTTGCCACCTGTAAGTTGTGAAAAGATTTGCATTAAATACACTTGGTTTCTCCTATTTCTTTTAAATACAAAAAATGAGAAATCAAAACCAATATTGAACGCGTGGCAATTTCGAATTCGTGTTGCCACAATTGTAGTAATAAAAAAAAAAGAAAATGCACCATCCTGCGTTCAAAGTTGATAATTGGATAATAGGCCCGAGAGGAACCCAAGATGAGTGGCGAACTACAATCCCGAGCTTGTACCATGCATGTAGTATACATGTCTACGGTAAGCATTATACGAATCTAGAATGGCTTCGCATGCTACGCAATAAACCTGTCCCGAGCTGTAGCAGACCAAGTCGTTGTCGCATTTTGTAGTAGGTCTAATCATGATAGGGCTATTCCTGGCAAAGATGTTGTTTTAGTGTTGGAAGAGTAAAGAGTTTATGGATATGGAGATGTAATTACTGACAAGAAAAATAGAAGTTATATGCTGTTTGCTTCTTATATTTATATACCATTTTTTGCCAGTAAAAATATATTTACTCCAATCTTGTCATTTTTTGAACAAACGTATACCATTCTTATTGCAAAATGCATTCAAAC
Source organism: Coemansia sp. RSA 1200 (assembly GCA_027578915.1). Taxonomy (NCBI): domain Eukaryota; kingdom Fungi; phylum Kickxellomycota; class Kickxellomycetes; order Kickxellales; family Kickxellaceae; genus Coemansia; species Coemansia sp. RSA 1200. The sequence goes on along the minus strand of JANBTT010000071.1, from coordinate 13,237 downwards.
TGCTCTATCTTTGCAATCGGTATGCAGCAGCGAGGCTAATTGAAGCATTTTGATACGTGAGATGCGAGTGAGGAAATTCATTCTCACCAATAATTACGCAATTGCATTTTGGAGACAATATGAACAGCTAATAAAATACCCGGCATATTCATATACATACAGTCAACACATAAGAATGGCACACCCCCCCCTGAGGTTTCGGCCTATTCTTTCCCAATTTTTTAATTTGCAATGGTTAATGGAATGAATTGGATTATTTTCATTACAGAATTCAGCTCATACTCTCATTTTCGGCATCTATAGCGTCAAGAAGCCATGTGGGTATAAGTGGGTAGAATCCAGCAGAGCATCCAGGAACAACACGCCCAATTGCATTTTCCAGACCAGGGAACTCCAGCTCCCCATAGATGTCCAGGGTTTTGAGGTTGCCCAACATTGACAGAAACTTGAGCAGATTGCCCTTGAATATATGCTTGTGCTTGGAAGCCGTGTTGTGTGCTAGGCTTAGGTGTGCCAGACGTGTGTGCTTCTCAAGTCGCTGGTGCTCGGTTACCGGGTATCTCGAAGTGAACTGCAGGATTCCTTCAAACGAGCGCAGGCTGCGCAGATGATCGAATAGGCAGAGCAGTTGGTCAAACGTCAGGGCCCACGAGTTTAGCGTCAGATGGGCAAGACTGGTATGGTGTGTGCGGACAATGTGCTTGATTGCTGGATCAAAGGGCCGATCAAACGACAAGGGTGGAGCAAATGAAGATGACCCAGACAGTGCCGCTACAGCAGCCGGCGTCGTGTTATACATGTCTTCGTACTGCTCGGGCACTTCCACACGCATGTCAACAAGTGTCGAGCAGTTCTCAAGGATCCTTCCAACAGTGTCCAAGTCCACAGGCACCGCCGGCATCAGACTGTCGCCCAGCTCAATATCGCTTCCTAGCGACCCGATGCTCAAGAACTCGAGCCGTGGCATACTCTGGCCAATCTGTGCTACATCGGCCTGCGAAATGCCATCGATTGCCAGGAACCGCACACCTGCCCACTCGCTGCTCATCAGCCGCACATCCTCGCACTCGGTGACAATGTTGTGGCCATCGTAGGAAGGGTAAACAGACTCGCTAAAATAAAGCGACTGAAGTGCAGGCATTGTTCTGCCGTCGAGAACGCCATTCGGTACATCCATTTCAAGCTCCTTGTTTGATATTGCAATTCGTCGGAGATTTGGGTACTCGTGCTTTTGTTCCTCATCCATATCGTACGCAATGCCAAGCGCTCGCGCTAAACCGCTTGTAAAGCCATAGATTTTCAGATCATGCAGGGTCTTGCTGGATTTCCGTGCAAGCTCGGCCACGTTTGTCAACTCAACGGATGCGCCGTCTATGAAGATCACGCCAAGCTCATGGTACTCGGGCAGCTGCAAACTTGGCTTGTCGGACCACTGGGCTTTGTCAACAACCGAGATACCAATGATCCGCAATTCCTCGACATTGGTCAGTTTTCTCGAAAAGAACCTCTGCGCAATACTCTGGTCTTCCGAAGGCGCCACCCACAACTCCCGCGTCGAATCCAGACATTCGTGAATAAAGCTAATGATCTGGTCAGTGCAACCGTCAGATTCTCTCTTTAGCGTATCCAGTTCTATCGAAAACATTCGGATATGCGACCAATCCATTTTGCGAAACGCGGAAATTGCTTCAATCCACTGCTCGTCTTTTATCTCCTCGTCGTCGGATATGAGCAGACGACTCAGGTGTGGCTGTATGTACGAAAACCCATCCATGTCTCCGCCGATCACCACATCGGTTATGGCAAAGTACTCCCAGACATGTTCTATCGCAAGCCGATGGAGCCTCTGGTTCACTTGCGATAGCTGCAGTAGATCCTCTTGCTTGTAGTCCCACGAACGCAGGTACTCTATGATTTGCTCCAACGCATTGTCAGGTAGTCTATCAAGCATGCTTCAATCCGCCAGCACTAAAATAAAAGAAAGGTAATAAATATTGAAATATACTATTATGGTTATTATTATAACACTCAATTTACAACCAATGCATTTACTAAAACATGAAAGGAATGGCGTGTATAGTTGTGAGGATAAGAGGTGGTGAGGCGCACGTTTTTTATATATAATGGCCACTGGTATTGCAATCTCCAACCACTCTTATGAATGCGCAGGTATGGGTTCTAGCTCACGTGGCAAAATTTAGGATATAAATTGTAATGCTTGACAAATGTTGAGATGTGGCGCAACTTGTGTATGTCTTTAGTCAATCTCCATTGACATGGTCAAGATAGGTAGCAAATAAAAGGAAGGTGACAAGTAAATGGGCCAAGGCGAACCTATTTTGAACTTTTGGTGCAAAATGAAAAGTACTTACAAATCCTTTTTTGTCACTTTTGGCCATTCAGATTATTTTAACACTTGGATTTTCTACTCTGCAAAGGAACCAACGTTTATGCACAATGGAAGAACATTCCTGGACCATACTTACCGTTCAGATTGCTGGCACGTTTATTATTGGGTATTTGGTGTACAATATTGTATTGGGCTTGATAGCATCTCCGCTGAGATGCATTCCAGGTCCACCATTAGCACGTCTCACAAAGAGATACTTGGAGCTAGTAGCAGCCACAGGAAGAATGGCGGTTGATGGCCAACAGAAATCACGCAAATACGGAGACATATACGTGTGCCAGCCAAAGGCCATCAGCATTAGCGATCCTGCCGACATCAGAGCAGTGCTAAGTGCACCGTCATTTACCAAACATCCTCACTACAAGCTGCTTAGATTTACGGGCAGAGACAGTATTATAAGCACGTTGGATCCTGAGATGGTCAGCAAAAAGAAACGCACATTTGGTCCATACATGAACACATCGTATATCGGCAAGATGGATTCACTGATCATGGAATACGGAGTAGAAGCAATTGTCAAACAGCTCGATGGTCAGCTGAAAATGAGCAAGTCCGATGCTTGCGAGATAAACTACTGCCATACATTCAACTTGTGCATGTTTAGCCAAGTGTCCCGCCTAGTATTCGGCAATGAAATAGAAGCGCTACAGAATGCCGACACCCAGCAGAAGCTCCAGTGGATCACAAAGTCAACAGAGTTTATATCCATGCGTGCATTGTGTCAATTGCTACCACGCCCTCTTTTCTACCTGGTTACCCGACCATGGGAGCACATGTATACCCAGATTGCAGATCACGTCACAGTCTCACTCAAACAGCGCAAAGCTTTGCTTGATGCTACTATGCATAAGCCAGGGATGAAAAGGCCTGCCGATTTACTCCAAGCGCTGATGGACTGCGAGGATCCAGAGTCCAAGATCCGGTTAACGCCCGATCAAATCCACGCAGAGGCATTGCTGCTGCTCATTGGTGGCATTGATCCTACTGCGTTTACGCTGACATGGACCGTCCACCTGCTTATGCTTTACCCGCAATGCTACCGCCGTGCGGTTGAGGAAGTTCGACTAGCGTTTCCATGCAAGTCAGGCTGTGTTCTTTCATACAACCAAGTGAAATACTCTTTGCCATATCTTGAGGCGTGCATTCTAGAGTCGATGCGTCTTGTTCCCGCACCAAGCGTGCAGATACCGCGCATTGTGCCGCCAGAAGGAACCGTAATTAAAGGGTATTTCATACCTGGAGGGACAACCATATTTGCCAACCTGTTGGGCTCGCACATGTCGGAAAAGTACTGGGCGGACCCATTCAGATTCGATCCAGTGCGCTTCCTGGACAACGATCCAAGAGTTAACAAACAGCGCCGCCACAGCATCTTTACGTTCGGCTATGGCAACCGCATTTGCATGGGCAAGCATCTGGCCTGGGTTAATTTGCTTACCATTATGGCCAGCTTGCTGCGGAACTACAATATCTCTTTACCAGCCGACTACACCCGCCACGGACCGGATGTTTTGGACCCACAAACTGGCTATCCCAAGCTGATGGACATGATCATGTTTATTACAAACAAGCCAAGGAACCCCAACCGCGACTGCCGCCTTGTCATATCGAGCGCCAAGTAGACAAGACTTCTTTCCATTTTTTCTTTCTTTTGCACATGTACGTTAATTTCATTTCTGAGCATTCGAAAAGCAGGTGAATAGGATGATCTGTTAGCTGACGGTCTCGCATCAGCAATAGCGGTGATCTTTTGATCGTTTGATTTCTGAAAGCCGTGGTGGTGGTCCTTGGCGTTACTGTTATTTTTATTTTAGTGTACGCACAGAGCACGGTTTCAATACTTTTGTTTCCTCATCCTATTCATTTACTTGTGAATTTCTCTCTCATTCTACTCTACTTTCTCTCTTTCCATCGCATTTAGTGTCTCCCCTCTGCACACAGGCAGTCTCCCCTGTCTATAGTTCATTGCCAGCAGGGCATTTATCCATATTCTTCTCTCTCGCCCACACGCGCAGAATGAGCTGGCTCCTCCAGGCAACGCAGCCGTCTGCAGGAGTGTACGTGGCGCTGGGACTGTCTGTGCTTTATGTGGTGTTGTTTGTTGGGCTAATGTACGCGTTTATGGTGGTAAATCCAGTGGCCAATGTGTCAATACACAATCGGAATCATCCGCGGATAATAGTGCGACGGACGCTGGGCGTTCTGACATGTTCGGTCGTGTCATTGGCGCTAACAGCGGTTACACTGCGAGCGTGGCAGAAGCGTGACAGCAGCACTAACACTGGCACTGCGGATACTACCGGGGGTGCCGTGGACGGCGGTGGAAAGGGATGGTTGCAGGTGGGCGAGCAGCTGGGTCTCGCCGCACACAAGGCGCCCGGTTCGCTTGTAGTGGGACTCGTTCTGACAGCAGTGCTGTACACGGGACCGCTTGTGTTGGACTACATGGACGGATCGTTCACTTGGGCCAACGTGATCAGATTTGCTGGCGATCTGCGCACGCTGCGGATCAAGCAACGCGACTACGTGGTGGGACCGGTCTCAGAGGAGCTGGTGTTCAGGGCGTCAATCGTGCCGCTATGGCTGGCGGCAGGTATCCCCCCACACCTGTGCATCTGGGTGTCGCCAATACTGTTTGGTCTGGCGCATCTTCACCAAGGGTACCGGCTGCTGGCCGAGGGGACCCATTCGGTCAAGCAGATCATTGCATCTACTGCGTTGCAGCTGGCCTACACCACGGTGTTTGGCTGGTTTGCGGTGGCCATATTCATTAGAACCCACAGTGTGGTGGGGCCTATTGCGGCCCATTTCTTTTGCAATGTTCAGGGGCTTCCCGATTTCGGCAGAGTCAACGAGTTCCAGGGCTCTGTTAGGTACGCGATGTGGCTGGTCTTTGGTTTGGGTGCTCTGGGATTTGCGCTGCTCTTCGAGCCGATGACACGACCCGGCGTGTTTGTCTGAGGCGTGGGTCTGCTCTTTAACCGCTGTTAGCTTCTATCGTTCTTAATGGTATTTAGTTTAGATATAAATTTAATAAATAATGAGTTTCTCAGTGTATCAAAATGAAGCAGCGAGCGGCTTAAGGATGCTGCTGCTATCTGTACTAGGCTACTAACAAGCCAGCAAGACCAGGGAGGGAGGAGACGAAAGAAGGGGCTGCCTATAGCTGTAGGGTTAGCAGCAGGGAGGCAATGGCAGTTGCAAGAACGGTGTAAGCTTGAATGGGCGCAACAGCGGGGGAGGCGCTGTATCCAGTGCCTGAGGGCACGATTGGGTTAAAGTCGGTGTTGATGCTGCCGACAATTGGGTTGCCGTTCTGCTGGAAAACGCTGGTGGACGAGTCGATAGCATCGTCCAGGCCGCTGGTAGCGTCCTCTGAATTGTCGCCATGACTGTTATGCTTTGCATCGTGAGACGAGTGGTCAGCAGCCGTTACGGCGCTGTCGCCAGACATTGCGGAGAGATCCGCTGGCTCGTCGCCCGATGAAGGCAGCGGCGTAGCCGATTCCCCGTCTGTCTTGACGGCGGTAATCAGAAGCTGCGACGAAGCGCCTGTGGGCGAGGCCTCGCTGGGGTTGAAAGTTGCTGCCTGCGTGGGTGCCGGCGGCGTGTATAGCCCGGCCGCCATGACGAACTTGGAGGCCCATTTTTCGTTGAACTGTGACGGCACATCAATTTGTGCGCCCGGTTTCAGGCCCAGCTGTGCCGCCAGCTGCTGGTACTTGAGCGGATCTGTCTTCTGCAGCTGGTCCACCTGGTACCGCAGATCGCTGAACTCATTTTGCCAGTTGTATGAAAGACTGCTCATAAAGTTATCATAGTCCGTAGTATCTCCCAAAACACCTGCGGTCGTGGCCCATATGCCGACCAGGCCCGTAATTATTTTTGCTAGTTTCATTTTTTATTGCTCTCTTTCAAAAAAAAAAAAAAAAAGTATATATGCAAAAACCACTCGAAATAGTATGTAATGTAAAAATGTTTATATCGGTCTGCAAGAGTTGTAAATAAAAGCAGAACAAGCAACAGGTTGCGTTTTTCTCTTTTTCAGGGAAAATGGCAGAAGTGCGTTAAAACGGTGTTTTTCTCATTATCGCATTTAAATGAGTGGCTTGTCGACAACGTCAACAACAAAAGCAGCAGAAATTATTTTATCGTCCTGAGAAACACCTTTGTGCCAAAGAAAATTTCTCGCATAATTCACGTCAAGCGCTCTGACAGTGTGAGCAACGCAGTAAAGCACAATGGCCCAACTAGGGGCTGCCACTTTTTCTTTATTCTCCCTTTTTGTTGTTGCAACAGATACCGCAATTCCAAATGCAGAAAACAAACAATTATCATCATCCATTGTTCAGCTATTTATAATACTGTTCATTTCTGTTCTACTCCAATAAAATGTTCATTGTCTCTTTGTTTATGTTTTGCATTACAGTGCCATATCTGTATTTAGAAATCAAATAAAAGGAACACCATTTTCGCATATCCCAACAAACATTTGAAGCATATGTGACAGACGCCGCAACAGCATGGTCAAGGCTATTTCAGAAGCAAAAGTATAATAATTTGTTGCTTGTTGGATTAGCAAATAGATAAAAAAAGTAAAAGAAAATATGGCGGGAGGACAGAAATGGTAAATATGCTAAATAAAACAATGAGTTGATGAACAAGGCAGAAACAGAACTAGAGGCAGTCAAAAGAGAAACAATAAATAATAAATAACTAATTTCCATTTTTGCCAGCTTCCATTCCTATTTCATTCATATCCTTTATCCTGCAGAGCTAAATAATGTTTAGAAGAAAGCCCCAGCCCCAACCGCCAAACACAGCGCTGATCCAAGAGACACGAAACCCATTGCAGCAATGGCGTTGCCAGAGCTAATGTCATCAGTGGCAAACTCATCCGAACTAAAGTCAAACTCATCGGATGAGCTGTCTCTCTCCCTAGATTTGTCGCTAATCTCTTCCGAAAGATCATCGGAATCAGTGCTGTCGCTTTCATCCGACTCTGTGCTGTCATCCGACTCGGATTCAGAGTCGAAATCATCTGATCCAGATTCCTCTGATCCGAGCTCAGACTCTTCGGATCCCTCAGATGCTTCCAATCCAAATTCGGACTCATCCGACTCCATATTCGAATCATCGCTGTCCAAGCTGCTTGCGCCGAATGTCTCGAATCCGGTGGCACTATCCTGACCAGACTCAGCGGATCCTGCAGATATATCAGAAGGTTCGGTTGGAGTACCGAGTGGAATATCGGAGATGCTGGCCGACGCGTCAGACTCTACCGGAGGCAATCCGTTGCTACCAAGCGATGGGTTGGGTACTTGCGGCTGCAGCATTCCAGCCACTTGAGAATCAGCGCTAGGAAGCACAGGAGTATCAAGAAGTGCCTGGTTATTGTTGTCGCTGTTGTTGTTTTCCGATGGCTGAGTAGCAAAGGCACCAACATTCACGGCAGAAGGAGGCAGTGGCTGAGCATTGGCATCCATTGCTGGTGTAGGAACAGGATTAGCATCAGCACCAGCCGTAGGAGAATCAGCAGCAGCAGCGGCTGCAACCGGCGATTGAGCACCATCGACAACCACTGGTGGTGTAGCCAGACCGGGCGGAAGCGCTTGGTTGTTAATGACAACGTTTGCATCGGGTGCGGTTGCCGCCGGGTTTGCTACAGGACCCGCTGGCGCTGCCTGCTGCACAAGCGGGGAATCTTGTCCAAGAACCAGCGCTGGCGCCAGTGCCGAAAGCGTGTAGACAAATGTCGAGATCTTCATTATGAATGTTTGTGTACTTGTAAGGAAAAATACTTGATGATGTGACTAAGATGGGTATCAGCAAACAATCGGATTAGTATTACAAAGCCTGCAAAACGTGTAATAAAATATTGAAGAGGAAATAGAAAAGAATGTCAGTTTATATAAAGCAGCTACTAAGGATGTTGATAAAATGAGGAACCCACTCTTTCTTTTTTGATTTACTTCCTGCTAGAAAACTAGTTTAGAAAAGAAAGCAAGAGTAGTAAAAGTATAAAAATGGCAAATTAACTTTAGTCTAGCGAGAGTAAAAAATTAAGGAGAAAGGAATAACGAATACGAAGAAAAAGTACTAGCCATCTCGCTGGGAACGAAGCATATAAAGAGAATTGATGTTTTCTTAAATACATCCTCTTTCTCGCTTTTATTTCTCCAGATCGTGGAGAACGAGAAATTATGAGCAAAGTTTTTTCTTGTTATTTCACAAACTGCGAGTCAGCCTCAGGTCAAACCGCTTCAAACAAAAAAGAAAAAATAGCAGTCGTGGCAAACTCACAGACTCGAATTCACCATTTTCTTGTTTCCATTTTTCTTTGGCCACAGAATTGAGTCTCTTCTTTCTGGTTAGTAAAATAATGCGCTAGCAAACACATAACAAGCCTATCTTTGTCCAACACAACAAATGCAAATTCACAAAGAAAAAACATCAAGGCTCACCTATATTCAACTGATAGAACGTAAAACAAGCAAATGCAAGAATGGCGCAGGATTCTGGGAAAAATAAAATATACAGGGTCCCAACCAAGCTACACGAGAACAACAATCACAACTACCCACACAGACGCAAACAGAATAATCAATTTTTTGCTTTTCATGCTGATGAGAAACATCAACAAACACCCACAAAAGAACAAAAGTAAACAAAAAAGAATGCGCATATTAGACACGGCGCTAGCTAAAAGGGATACTTTTTTGTTTTTGTTTTCCTTCACACAAAAGGCTAGAGAATCTTGAATGATTCTTGATTCCCTTTGGTGTAATTCTTGTTGATGGCAAAAGAAAGACCGATAAAGCCACTCATTTTAGAAAGGATGCAGACAATACAGCTTTTTTGTACCAAATATAGTGTGGGATCCAATCTACGCCTTTACTTGCGTGTTGACTGCACTGACTCTTCGCATCCATGTTTGCAGAGCTACGTATTATTTACGTAAGTAGCACTATATACATATCTTTTATATTCGGTTCCCACATGTAAAATTTGAGCAAGCAATAGCCATTGCCAATTCTCATCCTTGCTTTGCGCATTGAAAATTAATAAATTTATCAAAACAAAAATAATGCTTCCACGATAGTGACGTTTTCTCTGTTTGTTCATTCCTCAGTGTCCTCTTTTAGCAGTTTCTGTCAACAGTGCACTGTGAAATGGGAACATTCGCTTTTTTCTTTTAACATTCGGAATTGTAAAGTCAATGAATTGCAAAACAGATGTAACAAACAAACAAGCGCCTCATAGTACCCAACCAAAAAAGCATTGCTTATTGTTTATGTTTTTATTGTGCCCTAATCATTGTTTTACTTTTTCGGTGTAAAGTCTAGCATTTTTAAACATCCAGTTGCGTTGCATGTTCTTGTAGTCTGCACCGTGTTTGTCGCTTTTGCGACATAATAACCGAAATTTCTCCAAACGTATCAACTTGTCTTTTATATTTTGGTGTCAGAAAATCCCTACTTAATATTTTTAGCCCCCTATCTTCCAATACTAAAACACCAGTAATAGTAAAAGAGCATCTATCCACCATGGCTTAAAGCTCGGTATTGCGCCATACAGGGTCTAATTATATCCAAAAGCAGTTGCATGTCTTGCTATCTTAATTATCTAGGGCACATTCTAGTTGAAACAATATGCTTTGTAAAATTGTTGTCGGCAAGATAGCTTTTTTTCAAATAATATAAATACTATTTTCCCTAGTTTTGACAGCTTTATCCCATACATACGTATGCAATTTTTCCTATGCTAGTATTCTTTGTTGCTTAGCCATCTTTTTGTTGTTTAATATTATCTACATCAGGATACGCGCTTGTTGACAAAGAAGACATTTGTTCACAATCACACTTCAAAGAGGCAGGTAAAGCCACATTAGAAACGCCTTGATGTTTTGGTGTTTTAAAAAAGGGCTCTTAAATAATAAAATAAAATAAACTTTCTAAAATGTAGCATAGTGTTAAATATAATTTTTGTACTAAAAGATATTGCTAATTATCAGGTTGCTCACAGCAAATGTAAAGCTGCTTCCAGAAAATGCAAAGTCTGAGCATAGAATGGTGCCTATATTCAGCCATTTCAGTTCCGTGTGCAAAAACTATGCAAAATTAAAAATGCGGCCACTGGGCAGACACATGTGGATTATCAACCACTTCAGCCGCAAAAACAAAACCTTTTATGGCAGATAACACATTACGTGCTCTTTTTTACCAACTTTATGTTTTGTCCGTTGTTATCTACATGTTACTTATATGGCCAAACAAATGACCGCGTAAATTGTATAACGCAAAGATATCGTTAATATTCCTTTCTACTCCAAATATGCTAATTTATTCTAGAACTATTGGCGCGTTGCTGGTTTGTAAATACAGAAGCTGCTGTATAGTTTTTGGAAGCTACATGATATTTTAGTAGTTAAAATACAGAGCTGGATATGCAAGTGTTGGCAAAAAACAGTAATTTATATAGGTTTAGCACATTAAGTAATAGCCTGCAAAACTAGTTCAAATGTATGTAAGCCACAGAGTTTACTACAGCTATGCCAGCAATGTTGTTTTTGCAACGTTACGCATTTTTAAGTGCAACATATCATTAAAATTTAAAAGAGTGGAAGGAATGTTGAATGGGGTTTGTAAATTAATTGTCAAAAGAAAAAAGCCTTGTAACGCTCATTATAACAATCAGCCGCAGCTATCCTGTGTAATTATTTTTATATTTGATATGAAGCTAATAACATAGCTAGAAACGGAAGTCAAGCAGGTTTCATATTAGTTGAATAGTCCACTTTCTTTGTTTTTAAATGAGCACCTGACTAGATTATCCCCAACCATTGAACTGTTCCTAATTTCACACTACAAAAACAACACTCTCTATGATGCATTTGAATGACCTATTAATCATATTAAAATTAATACAGTTTCCGCTGCGAGACTGTAAAGTTTGACTGATGCTTTCTATTGTAATTACTCTTTTGGGGAAATTAATTAATTTTCAACATATTTTTATTGTAGAGAATTGTATATGCGAATGGTGCTATAAAAGAGTGCTAAATTTCTTGGTTTTAATTTTTTGCCCTGTCCACACAGTTCCTTACTTGAACATAGTATTATCTAAAATGAGTAGTGCTGCAACAAAACCCAAGTATAAAAGGTTTAAACCTCCCAAACCTTCCGGTGGCTCAGCTACAGCAGTTGAAATGACCAGTATAGCAATTGCAGCACGTAAGAAGGAAGCACAAGAAAGAGCGAAAGCTGCAAGGGAGAGGGATGCAATGGAACAAGCAAAAGTGGACAAACTGGATCGGGGATATTACAAAGGCAGGAATATTGATAGATAAGATGCCTATAAATTTAGTAAAAATTTAAATCCAAAACAATTTTTAAGATGATAAACTTGCGTAGATGAAGTTGAAAAAGACTATAGTTAATGACCAGATCCCTCAATTTCTATCTGTATGTGCTTCTACAGCTGATGTAAAGCTCAAACCTTGTACAGTATAGCTTTTTGGTTATTATTACAGTGAAGATCCTTGTTTATCTATAGGAAGGTTATCAGACGCTGGAAACTTTAAGTTTGTATAGTAAATGGATGCTCTATAAATACAAGTTTACATATTCTATTCTATTATTTTTTGTGATATATAATAAAATTCAACATCAGATGAATATAACATCCTGCTTTTAAGATAAATTCAGCTAGCGTGTTTATAGTCTATAACGCATATCGACTTTAGAACCGCTGTAGCACTCTTTTGTTGTTTAACCCTATTAGGCATCGCTCTTGATTATTTTGCAAAGCCAGAATAGATTTTGTAGTTTCTCGTAGCTATTTCTTCCTTATAAGCCATCATTATTATCCTAGTTTAATGCTCGAATTGCCACCTCCTTATCTATCTTTCATAATATCAGCCAACACCCTGCAATCTCTTTGGACAAGCCCAATCACACACGTTGCTCTCGTTATGTGGGCATCTACCCATTCTCTCACTTCGCCCACAATTGGTGGTGGTTCGGGCACGGCCTAGTATCTGGTTCAGAGTTTCATTGGAAAACATAGTCTGAACGTAGCTATCCGATCAACCACATGTTTGGCAAAGTAAAAGTGAATTGTAGAACGATTAAGTGAATGATTTGTTGCAAGCGAGTAAAGCAAACCAATTACACAGAGCGATAAACCGTCAAAGTAGTGTGAATAGAAAATATGCTTGTTTTGCTTCATCTGAATTTCACTTGATCATTGATCGTCTTGGCCGATTAGTGGGGCGCTGCATAATTAACAGCCATCATTGTGGAAACTCCGTTTGTGCATATTGTTTTCATTTTTGCTGATGATGCCGACTCTGCATTTGGGCGGTGTCAGGGGGCGATGGCGATGGGATGTGGCCTGTGTGCCGAGCATCGCTGCATGGTATGTTTTTATAAATAGAAGCGCATCTTGCGTTCCCCTGAAAAGTGCGACAATCGTAAGATTCCAATTGTTTGTTGATGCCTTCGGAGCCGAAATAAAACTTACACCTATTGCCTTTTCACCTCTTTTCGTTTTGGACTTTTGTTCTTTAGAAGAATATAAAGTCTCGTCGTTCTATTGACACTCGTCATTGTTTTTATGGCTTTGATTAGTAAGCACATCCAGAAAATTTCTTCAATAAGCCATTTCCTTCTCCTTCTATTTGTCCATGTTTGGCTTCTACTGCTATCTAAAGATTTTTCCTGCTCATTTCTGCATACAGCCACCTTCAGAGCACATATTTTGCTTTTTGACAGTCCGTGATTACAAATACATTATCATTGGCAATAGTATTTAAGAGAAGGACAT